>VZQC01005224.1:1456563-1473749 GCA_009823505.1 Rhizomys pruinosus
TCTTCTTCCTGGCGCTCTTCTTCCTGGAGCTCTTTCTTCTTCCTGGCACTCTTCATCCTGGAGCTCTTCTTCCTGGAGCTCTTCTTCCTGGAGCTCTTTCTTCTTCCTGGCGCTCTTCTTCCTGGTGCTCTTCCTCCTGGAGCTCTTCTTCCTGGAGCTCTTTCTTCTTCCTGGAGCTCCTTCTTCTTCCTGGAGCTCTTTCTTCTTCCTGGAGCTCTTCTTCCTGGACCTCTTCTTCCTGGAGCTCTTCTTCCTGGAGCTCTCCTTCCTGGAGCTCTTCTTCCTGGAGCTCTCTTTCCTGGAGCTCTTTCTTCTTCCTGGAGCACTTTCTTCTTCCTGGAGCTCTTTCTTCTTCCTGGAGCTCTTCTTCCTGGAGCTCTTCTTCCTGGAGCTCTTCTTCCTGGAGCTCTTCTTCCTGGAGTTCTTCTTCCTGAAGCTCTTGGAGCCCAGAGGCTCCCTGCCATGTGGTGGCATCTCATCCCCTCTGTGTTTGGCAGATGGCTAAATGCTAGGACAGCCCTAGATTCTGAACCCAGGAACAAGTGTTCCAAGCTGAGCAGACAAATCCAAATGCCCTGGATGCTTTTCACGGGACCCCCTCTAATTCACCACTAAGATTCTGAGATGCCAACAGTTCTTGCCACTTGTTTGGTGAAACGTCATTCTAAAGAACATGGGCCACTTTCTCCTCACAAGTCATTTAGCTCTGCTTTGAATCATGGCCACGAATTTTAGACTGTTAAACTTCATTAGTCCTTTCATAAATCCAAAGAGGGTGGACTGGGACTGACTGAATCATGATAAATCAAACTTTGAAAAACAGAAAAGAGTGCCAGGTGTGGTGCTGCACACCTTCAGTCCCAGCACTAGGGAGGTAGAGGCAGGTGTATATCTGTTGAGTTCAAGGCCAGCCTGGTCTACACAGTGAGCTCCAGGACACCTGGGACTAAAAGGAGAGCCTGCGTCAAAAAGACAAGAAAAAGAAAAACAGAAAATTTCCCTTAATAAACAGGTTTGCTAGATACATGCTGAGCTGGAAGGCATGTGCCAATGGGCAAAATCATGAGAGCATGTCCTAACAGACACAGCCACACAGCGATGACATGAGAGGGCTCTTCAAAACCATGTGGTCATCATGAGAGCATGTCCTAATAGACACAGCCACACCATAGCAATGACATGAGAGCGTTCTTCAAAACCATGTGGTCATAATGAGAGCTGTCCTAACAGACACAAACACACCATAGCGATGACATGAGAGGGTTCTTCAAAACCATGTGGTCATCATGAGAGCTGTCCTAACAAACACAGCCACATAGCGATGACATGAGAGGACTCTTCAAAACCATGTGGTCATCATGAGAGCTGTCCTAACAGACACAGCCACATAGCGATGACATGAGAGGGCTCTTCAAAACCATGTGGTCATCATGAGAGCTGTCCTAACAGACACAGCCACATAGTGATGACATGAGAGGGTTCTTCAAAACCATGTGGTCATCAGGAGAGCATATCCTAACAGACACAGCCACACAGTGATGACATGAGAGGGTTCTTCAAAACCATGTGGTCATGATGAGAGCTGTCCTAACAGACACAGCCACATAGTGATGACATGAGAGGGCTCTTCTCCAAAAAGGACGTATTTGGCTTTAGTTCTTATGAACTCCAGGGATTTTTGTTGGAGCAGGCCATTTTTAAAGTAGGCTAATTTGGGGGCTGGAGAGATGGCTCAGCAGTTAAGACCAATTCTTGCTTTTCCAGAGGACAGTTCCTCTGNCTCTTCTTCCTGGACCTCTTCTTCCTGGAGCTCTTCTTCCTGGAGCTCTCCTTCCTGGAGCTCTTCTTCCTGGAGCTCTTCTTCCTGGAGCTCTTTCTTCTTCCTGGAGCTCTTTCTTCTTCCTGGAGCTCTTTCTTCTTCCTGGAGCTCTTTCTTCTTCCTGGAGCTCTTCTTCCTGGAGCTCTTCTTCCTGGAGCTCTTCTTCCTGGAGTTCTTCTTCCTGAAGCTCTTGGAGCCCAGAGGCTCCCTGCCATGTGGTGGCATCTCATCCCCTCTGTGTTTGGCAGATGGCTAAATGCTAGGACAGCCCTAGATTCTGAACCCAGGAACAAGTGTTCCAAGCTGAGCAGACAAATCCAAATGCCCTGGATGCTTTTCACGGGACCCCCTCTAATTCACCACTAAGATTCTGAGATGCCAACAGTTCTTGCCACTTGTTTGGTGAAACGTCATTCTAAAGAACATGGGCCACTTTCTCCTCACAAGTCATTTAGCTCTGCTTTGAATCATGGCCACGAATTGTAGACTGTTAAACTTCATTAGTCCTTTCATAAATCCAAAGAGGGTGGACTGGGACTGACTGAATCATGATAAATCAAACTTTGAAAAACAGAAAAGAGTGCCAGGTGTGGTGCTGCACACCTTCAGTCCCAGCACTAGGGAGGTAGAGGCAGGTGTATATCTGTTGAGTTCAAGGCCAGCCTGGTCTACACAGTGAGCTCCAGGACACCTGGGACTAAAAGGAGAGCCTGCGTCAAAAAGACAAGAAAAAGAAAAACAGAAAATTTCCCTTAATAAACAGGTTTGCTAGATACATGCTGAGCTGGAAGGCATGTGCCAATGGGCAAAATCATGAGAGCATGTCCTAACAGACACAGCCACACAGCGATGACATGAGAGGGCTCTTCAAAACCATGTGGTCATCATGAGAGCATGTCCTAATAGACACAGCCACACCATAGCAATGACATGAGAGCATTCTTCAAAACCATGTGGTCATAATGAGAGCTGTCCTAACAGACACAAACACACCATAGCGATGACATGAGAGGGTTCTTCAAAACCATGTGGTCATCATGAGAGCTGTCCTAACAAACACAGCCACATAGCGATGACATGAGAGGACTCTTCAAAACCATGTGGTCATCATGAGAGCTGTCCTAACAGACACAGACACATAGCGATGACATGAGAGGGCTCTTCAAAACCATGTGGTCATCATGAGAGCTGTCCTAACAGACACAGCCACATAGTGATGACATGAGAGGGTTCTTCAAAACCATGTGGTCATCAGGAGAGCATATCCTAACAGACACAGCCACACAGTGATGACATGAGAGGGTTCTTCAAAACCATGTGGTCATGATGAGAGCTGTCCTAACAGACACAGCCACATAGTGATGACATGAGAGGGCTCTTCTCCAAAAAGGACGTATTTGGCTTTAGTTCTTATGAACTCCAGGGATTTTTGTTGGAGCAGGCCATTTTTAAAGTAGGCTAATT
Source organism: Rhizomys pruinosus (assembly GCA_009823505.1). Taxonomy (NCBI): domain Eukaryota; kingdom Metazoa; phylum Chordata; class Mammalia; order Rodentia; family Spalacidae; genus Rhizomys; species Rhizomys pruinosus. Next base: position 1,459,847 of record VZQC01005224.1, read on the forward strand.
TGGGGGCTGGAGAGATGGCTCAGCAGTTAAGACCAATTCTTGCTTTTCCAGAGGACAGTTCCTCTGGAATTCAGTTCCCAGCATTCAAATTCGGTAGCTCCCAGCCACCTATAACTCCAGGTCCAGCAGATCTGACCCCCTCTTCTGGTTTTCATGGGCACACACTCACAAAGACACAGACACACAGACACACACACACACACACACACACACACACACAATCTTTTTTCAAAGTAGGATAATTTGTAAAATTGCAACATCAATGGAATTCATTAAAATGTGTGAATTAGTCATACATTGCCACTCAAACTCAAAAGAACTAAAAGTCATTAGAGCTCTGTGTTCTTAATGAGTGTGTCAAAGAATTTCCTTGGAGGAAGAACTCACTGAAGTAATGTCAGACTTCTGTTCCTAATAGAGGTCAGGTGTAAAAATCGTGTGTGATGGCAAAACTGTTGTTATCCTAAGACGTTAGGCTCACTGTGTCTTTTTTGAGAAAGTAGCAAACTAAGACTGAAAGTGTTGAAAGGACACTTAGGAAAAGAAAGTTACAAATCCATGACAGAAAATGAGGATTCGGACTGGAGAGACGGCTCAGTGGGGAAGAGCACTTGCTACACACGTGAAGACCTGAGTTCAATCCTCAGGACCCACATGGCTGAGGGAGAGAACTGGCTTTTCCAAGTGGTGCTCGACCTTCACACATGTGCCATGCATGTAATATTTTACATTTCAATATTTTGAATCAAATCTAGATAACATGTGACTACCCTCCTGTGGGGTACATACAGACACTAATGCAAGTAAGAGCAGCTGGGCATGTGTCCTGGACCAATGATGATGGTCAACTTGCAGATGGGTCCTAGTGGATGACAGAGAAAGCTGGCAGTCTCTTCTGTACATCATTCCTCAAAGGATATATTAACAAATTAAAATAGTACAAAATAAAAGTGGTCATAGGCCACAGGTCCCTGACTTCCTTAGTAATGATTAGGAAAACACTAGCCTTCAGTCTTAAAACTTGGAAGATCTCTCTCTCTCTCTCTCTCTCTCTCTCTCTCTCTCTCTCTCTCTCTCTCTCTTTCTCTCTCCCCTTTGTGTTTGGGTTTTTGCAACAGGGTCCGGGATGGCCTAGAACTCATTATGTAGCTGAAAATGATCTGTAATTCCTGATCTTCCTGCCTTTGCCCCCCTAGCTGATATTATAGCATACATTTCCATGTCTGCTTGTTTGTCTGAGACAAAAATCTCTTGTAGTTCTGGCTTGCCTCAAACCCAGTAGGTAGCCAGTGAAGCCCTTGAGCTCCCGAACCTTCTGCCTCTGCTTCCCAAGGCCTGGACCACCATGTTCTGTTTTACTCTGTAGCCTTCCCTTGTAGAGTGCTCTCTTTATTTATGTGCATGAATGTACTGTCTGCATGTAGGTTGGTGCACCTGTGTTGTGCAATGCTGCGGAGGTCAGAAAAGGGTGTCGGATTCCCTTGGAACTGGAGTTAAAGATGGTTCTTAGCCACCATGTGGGTGCTGGGAATCCACCCGGGTCCTCTGCAAGAGCAGTCAGTGCTCTTAACCACTGAGCCATCTCTCCAGCCCCCAGTGCTGTCTTCTAAGCATAACAGCTACCATGTGCATCAGATCAATTTTGATTTTCAAGAGACCTTCAAAGTTGGGTCTGTTTTCTATGGACATTGCCTCATAGAAAGAGATGGTGGGGAGGATCACGGGAAGCTCACCTGAGATGCCAGCCACTCCATCCTGCACCTCCCAGCCAACTATGTGATTCTGCCTAATTGAATGTGGCCTCATGGTCTGGGAGCTGCTGGAATACACAGAGGATAGAACGTTAACAGATGGGAAGACTCCATCGATACACCTATGGAGAAGTTGTAATCCAGCCTGAGATGAGGCATTCTGGTGGGGTGGTTGCTTTGGGAGCACCCACTCTCCTGTAAGTATTACAGAAAAATCATGAGACACCGCCAAAGTCAGGTGAGGGGAGGGCTGACAGTGGGATCTTCCATTAAGGTTCTCAGGGGCTTTTATACTCCTGTGGCAAATGCAAACTAGGGGGAAATAATACATGTGTGGTAACTGAGTGGTTTACAATGGGTAACACAGGACCATTCTTCTTTCTTTTTTTTGGTTAGAGAATATCTAGAAGCAGAGGTATCTGTGCCTGGGATTCTGGTTATAATTTTTTTCAAAGCCAATTTTTTATTGAAGTTTTGTGCTTTTCATACAACATTCCCCATTCAAATCTAGACCCATTCCCCTTCCTTGCCCCCCACCCCACCAGAGCTCATGCGTTCTGCCATACATGTTTTTTTCATCTTTTTCTCAGTCTCTTTTAAAATTTTCAATGCAGAAGTTTACTGTTTGGGGCAGAAGTTCACCATTTCAGTCAGTTCTTTGACTAGGTCTTTTTTGTTGTTGTTCCTTCCAATTTGCGTCACTCCAAAATATGCATATATGCATGCCACATATATATGATGTCATAAGTTTTAGCATCTTCAGCTAATGATTTCTTTTTTTTTATTAGGCTGAAAGATGTCATGTTTTCCTTAAGGAAGTGTTTGAAGGCTCCTCCTTTACAAGCACAAATCACCATCAGTCCTGCCCTTGTGTTCCACAATGGGGTTTTCCCTTCCTGTGGTCACCAAATGAGGTCCAGTAAGCAACTTGTCCTGTCTTGATCTTCCTGTATTCCATGATACAGCCTGGGTAGTCCAACAATGGCAGTCTATGCTCTGAAGAGGCTGAAACCCCAGTAGCTGCTCAGTCTACAAGCTGGATGTCTCAGCAGTCCCCATCTGGCACTGAAGGTTTGTAGGATTCTTAGAGAGACATGAGAATTCAGTCCATATTGGAAGTTTGAAAAGCTGTGTCTCATGTTTTTGAAGGATGGCAAAAGCAGTGGCAGCCACAGGGTAGATGGACTTCCCAGTAAGAATTGAAGACAGGCAAAACATCGGGTGCTTTTTTTTTTCTTTTTGTCTTTTTACTTAGATCTCAAGTTTTATATCTTTTTACTAAGATCTCAAGTTTTATACATGAAGTACAATTTCTCAGGCCTTACTGATTATTTATTTCTGGTTATACTTTCCTTTTGGATGTTTAAGGCCACACAGCCTAGATTAACNCCTTGAACTCACAAAGATCCGCCTGCCTCTGCCTCCCAAGTGCTAGGATTAAAGGTGTGCACCACCATGCCTGGCTTCCTTTTGGCTTTTTATTTACCAGTTCCACACACTCAAGGACAAAGTCAGGTTTTGCTAGACCAGGCCTCCCTTTTTGAAGCATGAGCAAACATTCCTCTTTATAGACTGGACACTGGCTGAAGTCCCATTAGTGGATCTCCAAGACCTCCCTGTACAGGAAGACTGGTAACTCCCATTTGCAGGGCATTTCAAGAGAACAGTCCCCCGAGACTTAGTTGACCTCTGAGGGCAAGGAAAAAGTTATCCCTTAATTCCCTCAGCCAAATTGGTATAGACATTAACTATAGTCATTAAGCATCCAGAAAGGCTAAACTACACCAACCTGATACTTTTAATTACTTTATAAAATTTTAGAAAAGACTTAGACAAAAGCTCAAGCAGCCTTGTATAAGAAATACTAAGAAGCACTCCCATAAAATAAATACTGTGGTTAGACAGAATGTCATGACAAACTAGTTTTTTCTCATTCTTCTGATTTTATATTACTCTAAAATATGCATACATACCCTCTACCTATATACCAAAATTCCAAAGTCTTAAAATAAATAGTAGGTTAATTCCATAACCTGTTAAGGAATTCACAATATAAGAGCACAGTAGTTTTCAGGTCATGAAGAATATAACATTAATGTTGCTCAGTTTGCCTTACAACTAGGTACTTGGTGCTAGCATCCACAGATGAGGGATACCATTTGTCATTTGTTTTTCTGGGACTGTATCACTTTACTTAATATCTTCTAGTTCCATCCATTTACCTGCAAAGTTCATGATGCCATCTTTCTTTACCGCTGCATAGAACTCCATTGTGTAGATGTACCACATTTTCTCTATCCACTTGTTGATTGAGGGGCACTTGGGTTGGTTCTAGCTCTTTGCTATTGTGAAGAGAGCTGCAATAAACATGGCTGTGCATGTATCTCTGCAGTAGGATGAGTCTTGTGGGTATATACCCAGGAGTGGTATGACTAGGTCAGGTGGTAAGCTCATTTTTTTTAAAGATATGGACTTATTTTAGTGGAATGATATGAAAGGAGAAGGATTTTTTTAGTTTGACAATATTGATGTCTACTTTTTAATTTTTTTATTTTTTCAAAGACAATTTTTATTGAAGCTTACGTGGTAGGGTCATTTTGAGTGTTTTAAGGGTTCTCCACACTGCTGTTCATAGTGGCTGTATGAGTTTACATTCCCACCAGTAGTGGATGAGTGTTCCTCTTTCCCCACAGCCTCTCCAGCATTTGGTATCATTTGTTTTCTTGATCCTAGCCAGCCTTATCAGAGTGAGATGATATCTTAAAGTGATTTTAATTTGCATTTCCTTAATTATTAGCAATGCTGAACACTTTTTTTTTGAGACAGAGTCTCCCTGTAGCCCCAGGGGGCCTAGAACTCACTCTGTAGACCAGGCTGGCCTTGAACTCAGAGATCTGCCTGCCTCTGCCTCCCAAGTGCTAGGATTAAGGGTGTGCTCCACTATGCCCAGCTTAAAGACAGTTCTTAGCCATCATGTGGGTGCTGGGAATCAAACCCAGGTCCTCTGCAAAAGCAGTTGGTGCTCTCAACCACTAAGCCATCTCTCCAGCCCAATGTTGAACACATTTTAGGATGTTGTTAGGAATTTTAATTGGAATTGTATTGAATCTATATACTAATTCGGGTAGAATGGACATTTTTATTATATTAATTTTTCCAATCCATGAGCATGAAAGGTCTTTCCATCTTCTGACGTCTTCTTCAGTCTCCTTCAGGGGTTTAAAGTTTTTGTTGTAAGCCTGGTGTGGTGATGCACGCCTTTAATCCTAGCACTCAGGAGGCGGAGGCAGGCAGATCTTTGTGAGTTCAAGGCCAGCCTGGTCTACAGAGTGAGTTCCAGGTCAGCTGGGGCTATAGGGAGACTCTGTCTCGAAAAGACAAAAAAAAAATTGTTGTAGAGATCTTTGGTGTCTTTGGTTAGGTTTGTTCCTAGGTATTTTATTGTTTTTGAAGCTATCGTGAGTGGGAAGGTCTCCTTATATTCCTTTTTCAGTTGTTTGTTGTTGGTGTAAAGAAAGGCTACTGATTTTTCTAGGTTAATTTTGTATCTCACCACTTTACTGAAACTCTTAATCATTTCTAGGAGTTTTCTGGCATAGTTTTTAGCATCCTTTAGGTAAACTATCATATCAACTACAAAAAGGGACAGCTTGACTTCCTCTTTTCCAATTACTACTCCTTTAATTTCCTTTGTTCCTAGGAAACACTTTCCTAGCAAGTGTTTCAAGCACTACATTGAAGAGGAGTGGTGACAGGGGGCAGCCTTGCTGAGTTCCTACATTTAAGAGGAATGCTTCTGAGTTTTCTCCATTTAGGATGATATTGGCTGTGGGTTTCTTGTATATGGCTTTGATTACATTGAGGACTGATCCCTCCAGTCCAATTCCCTCTAGGCATTTAATGAAGGGATACTGGATTCTGTTGAAGGGTTTTTCTGCATCAATTGAGATGATCGTGTGGTTTTTGGCTTTCGGTCCATTTATGTGTTTTATGATACTTACTGATTTTTGGATGTTGAACTATCCCTGCATCTCTAGTATGAATCCAACTTGGTCATGATGAATGATCTTTCTGATGTGGGTCTATATGTGGTTTGTGATTATTTTGTTGAGGATTTTTGCATCTGTGTTCATTAATGAGATGGGTCTATAGTTCTCTTTTTTGGTTATATCTTTCCCTAGGTTTGGTATTAGAGTTATTATGCTGGCTTCATAGAAGGAGTTTGAGAGATTTCCCTCTGCTTTAATCCTTCTGAACAGTTTGAGTAATAATGGTTGTAAGTCTTCTTTAAATGTTTTATAGAATTCTGCTGTGTGTGTTTTTTTAGTTGGGAGATTTCTTATTACATTTTCAAGTTCTTCATATATTATGGGTCTGTTTAAGCTATCAATCTCTTCTTGATTAAGCTTTGGTGATTCCCAGGATTTCAGATTTCATCCATTTCTCTTAGGTTTTCAAACTTAGTAGAGTATAGGTTTTTGAAGTATTCCCATATAATTGTCTGGATCTTTTCATTGTCTGTTGTGGTATTCCCCTTTTCATGATGAAGTCTATTGATTTGGAGTCGCTCTTTATTTCTTTTGGTTAACTGAGCTAGATGTCTGTCTGTCTTGTTTATTCTTTCAAAGAAAAAGCTTTTGGATTCATTGATTTTTTGTATTGTTTTCTTTGTTTCTATTTCATTGATTTCTGCTCTGATTTTTGTCATTTCTTCCTGTCTGTTGCATTTAGGGTTCATTTGTTATTGTCTCTCAAGTGTTTTTAGCTGCAGAGTTAGATTGTTTATTTGTTCTCTTTCTGTTTTTTTTTTAAATGTAGGCACCTGGGGCTATAAACTTCTCTCTTAGGACTACTTTTTAAAGTATCCCATAGGTTTTGTTGTGTTGTATTGTCATTGTCATTTAGTTCCAAGAATGCTTTTATTTCTTTATTTCTTCCTTGACCTGTTCACTATTCAGGAGTGTATTGTGTAGTTTCTATGTGTTCTTGTAGATAGTGGGGCTTATCCTAGTGTTGATATTGAGCTTTATTGTGCTTTGGTTTGATAGAATGCATGAAGTTATTTCAATCTCTTTGTATTTGTTGAGTTTTTTTTTCTGTGTCCCAGTATGTGGTTGATTTTGGAGAATGTTCTTTGGGGTGCAGGGTAGAAAGTGTATTCTCTGGTATTTGGGTGGAATATTCAGTAGATGTCTGTGAGGTCCATTTGGTGTATCGTATTGTTCAGTTCAGATGTCTCTCTATTTATTCTTTGCCTGGTTGACCTGTCCAAAGGGCTCAGTGGGGTATTGAAGTCCCCTACTCTGAGTGTGCTGGAGTTAGTCTGTGCCTTGAGGTCCTGGAGAATTGTTTTTATAAAGTTCGGTGCACCAGAATTTGGTGCATATATATTCATGATTGTGAAATCTTCATGGTTAATTGTTCCTTTGATAAAGATATAATGGCCTTCTTTTTCTCTTCTGATTACTTTTACTTTGAAGTCTGTTTTGTCTGATATTAAAATAGCAACTCCTGCTTGCTTTTTGGTACCATTTGCTTGGAATATCTTTTTCCATCCTTTCATCTTAAGTTGGTGCTCATCCCTAAGAGTGAGATGGGTTTCTTGTAGACAGCATATATATGGGTCCTGTTTCCTAATCCATTCTCCCAGTCTTTTTTTTTTTTTTTTTTTTTTTTTTTTNGTCTTTTTGAGACAGGGTCTCCCTATATCCCCAGCTGGCCTGGAACTTGCTCTGTAGGCCAGGCTGGCCTTGAACTCACAAAGATCTGCTTGCCTCTGCCTCCCAAGTGCTGGGATTAAAGGCATGCACCACCACACCCATCTTTTCATATTTTCATAGTGTCCCACATTTCCTGGTTGTTCCACTCTTGTGTATTTTTTTTTAATTTTTCATAACCTTTACTTGAGCTTTTTAGTTGTTCTGTGTTATCTTCCAGGTCTGATATTCTTTTTTTTCTGCTTTCCAGGCTTTTTCCCATACTTTCCTCTTGATTGGATGAGTGTTCTATTTCCTTTTTCATTTCATCTTGTGATTTCTTTAGTATTTCCACTTCCATTTGTAGCTTCTCAATCTCTTCCTGTAGCTCCTTGCTTCGCTGTTGGTTCCTTTTTTATTTAAACATAGGATCTTTTCAGTGTTTCCACTTCCTTCTGGAGTTTGTCATTCTCTCCCTCTGGCTCTTTCTAAAGTTTGTCATTCTCTCCCTCTAGGTACTTCTTGAGTTTTTCATTCTTTCTCCTTAGTTCTCTGATTTGTTCTTTATATTCTTTGGTTTCTTTGAGTATGTATGTATACAACTGTTCCTCTAAGATCTGTGTCCTGGGTTACCTCTAGGGAGATCTCATTGTAGGAATCTTCTATAGGGTTGGTAAAGTTTGGTGTGGAATTATTCTGCTCTTTTCCCATGTTGATCTTTCATTGTGTTTTAGGTGGTTTTGTTTTTGTTTGTATTCTGATGTGAATCTCAATGTATCTTCTTCACTGTGTTGAAGGTTTGCTTTACTTACTTCCTTCAGATGCTTTTGTTGTTTTCTCCTTGCTTATGGAGTGTTGACTTCTCTAGGTTTCAGGCTTTCAATTTTGGTTATATATTAGAAGTCTAACTCAATCTCCCCTTTATGTTCTGAAGGTTCTCAGAAACCTGGTAGGAAACAACCCAGTTGGTACCCTGCTGAGCACTGTGCTCACTTTTCTTCCTGCCATCCAGTTACTCTAGGTTGTTTGTAAGGCTTGGTTTTGCAGGACTGGAGTTGTCTTAAGTTCACTGTTTTGTTTATTGCCTTGTACCATGGAATCACTATTGTGGTCGCACTTGGACACTCCTTCCACAATTCCAGTTGGAGGATGTTGGGGGTGTGAGGGAGTGGCTTACTTAGCCTGCACCCCAGTACTCTATGCTTCAGGTGGTCTGGTGAAATCCCTCTGATCTGATCTCTATGTGCTTGAGTCTCCCAGTGGCAATAGGCCCACCTTTATACCAGCTAGCTGAGCAACTCCGCCCCCACAGCTGCACAAGCCAATGATCCAATTATCCAATAATCCGCCTAGCTGAAGCGCTTGGCCCCTACCCCTCAAGTGCTCTGGTGAAATCCCCCAATACGAGCTCTGTGCACTCTCATTCTTATTCCTGAGTCCAAAGTTCTTAGCAACTATTGCATTGCATGATTTTATCAAGTCTTCTAGGCCTTCACTTTCTTTTTTTTTTTTACATAAATTTATTTTTATTTTTTTAGCAAATCTAGACCTGTGTTCCCACCCATTCCCCCACCCTGCCAGAGCTCATGCATTCTTCCAAACATGCTTTGCATCTCTTTCTCAGTCTTTCTCAATATTCTCCATGAGGAAGTTGACTGTTTTGAGCAGAAGTTCACTGTTTCAGTCAGTTCTTTGATGCAGTCCTTTCTGTTGTTGTTGTTGTTGTTGTTGTTGTTGTTGTTGTTTCCAATATGCATTATGCCCAANCTCCAGTTCCAGGGGAATCCAACACCCTCTTCTGACCTCCGCGCCATTGCATGACACGGGTGCATAGACTTGCATGCAGACAGAACATTCATACACATACAGAAATAAAATTAATTAAAAATAATTAAAAAAATTTATATATACTCATCCAGAAAGTAGACAAAAAAGGAATAGTTTCCAGCTCATTTGATGAAATCTGTATCATATCTTGTACCCAAATCAGACATAACTATTAGGAAAACAAGCAAAACTACAGATCAATATGTTATTATGAAAAAAGATAAAAAAGTCTAAATAAAATTTCAAATCAAATCCACCAAACTGCCAAACAAGCACATATGACCAATTGCAGGATTTCAGGATTGCTTTCACATTTAAGTTAATATTATCTGCCATGTTAATAAACAAAAAGACTCATAAGTTCTTCTTAATAAATGCAGGAAAAAACCCCATGAACTTTAAATGTAGAAAAAAATGAATTTATCTCCTGTCAGGAATATATTAAATAATGTAGCAGGTATAATTATATAAACACAGTACACAGCAAAGTGAAGTGAATTAGAATTCTTAAATTCTGTATATAGTCTTCACTCTAGTGAAGTTAATCCCCTTTCCAGCATGTGTATTTCTATCTAATTCTCCATTTTTTTTGGACACAGGTGGCCTGGTTCTAACTGTATAGCCTGAACTGGCCTCAAATTCATAGTAATCCTCTTGCCTCAGCCCTGCCAAGTGTTGGGATTACAGACATGCACCATGAGGCCCAGTCTTATTTCTCTAGCTAATTTAGTAATATCTTCATGTGGTAAGATTTTCTCTATTGAGGTTAGCGGCTGCCTGTGGCCTTTTGGGAAGCCAGCCCTCAGCTGGCCAGGGTTCATCCACCCAGATGAAACCAAACCCTGCTGGTGCCTGCATGATGGACGTGGGCAGAGTCTCCCAACCAGCACAGCAGAAGGGACAAGGAGGGGAGTCAAGCAAGACTCCTCCGTCAGCATCAGCTACACCTCACCTGCCTGGAAATACTGTGCAGCAGTGGCAGCCACATGTCTGTATATCCCAAATCTAATTGGCTATTAGCTCTTTCCTTGGAGGAATAACCCACGGCTGATGCCACAAGCTTACATCCTCTAGTGGTTAGGAGATGTTATAAGCCACAGTAAGACCCTGTCATATTTTACAGAAAAAACGTAATTCATGGATTAGCATACCATCCAAACATCTTTGTCTATACCAAAGTAACCTACCATAATAATTAGTACTGTTTAAATACCTATATATCTAATTGCTTGTGCTTCATTAGTAGGATTGAAAGGTTATTCCTGGACAAACTGTCAACCCATAAAAGGAAACAGCCAGAACTGATCAGAGTCTAAAACGACATCTCCAGAGAAAGTAGACTGTTTTGCTTCTCGTCCACCTGTGCCCCTTCTCTAAGCCTAGGGAACAATCTGTGGAAGAGGGGGTGTGGTAAAATGTAAGGGCTGCGATTGGGGTGAATGGTGAAACTACAGCAACATAGTCTGGACACTTATTTGATCAACATGATTATACATATAAGCCCCTCCAGCTGGATGGTGGGAGCCTTGGGCTGTGTGGGTTTGGGCATAGCTGTTTGCAAATTGGTTTTACATGAAAGATGCTTGTACTCATAAATTATTACTTATTGTTAGAAAAATGAAATAAAAAAAAGAGGTGAGTGGTGGCAGGCTGCCTCCAGCCCTCAGTGTCCCGAGTTCATCCACACAGGGGAAACCATACCCCACCTGTGTCTGGTGATGTGTGTGGGCAGAGTCTTCCAGCCAGTACAGCAGAAGGGACAAGGAGGGGAGACCTGTCAAGGGAGCAAACCTAACGCACCCCCCTGCCCCCAGGTGCAAGTGTTCCAGAGGGACTAGAGGTAGTCAGTCTAAGGTGCAAGGAAGTAGAAGAGACAGGAAACTTTCACAACTTCAGTCCAGTACACTAGGTTTCACAGCCAACCGAGAGGAACTGGCCAGAGGGAAACAGAGTGGGAATAGTGCTCAGTGGTGAACTGGACCTGGTTGTTACCTATCCAATCTCCAGAAAACCTTCAGAACAGAAAGGGAATAGTTAGCTAGACATTCCAATATGTAACCAAAAGTGAAAACCTGAAACTCAGACCAGCCGGCCCTCCATAAACAAGAAGGCAAAGCACCGAAGGAAAAGTTGAGATTCACATCAGAATATAAACAGTAAAATAAACCCATATGCCAAAAACAATGAAAAAACAAAATGGGAAAAACAGAATAAATCCATACCAAACTCTACCAGACTTGTAAAGGAGAAGACTTTCTAAATCAGATAGCAGCTGCACAGCAACACAATGAGATTTCTCTAGAAACAACCTAAGACACAGATATTAGAAGAACAATCTTAGACATACTCAAATCAAGGAATATAAAGAACAAATCAAAGAAATCAAGGAATATAAAGATAAATAAAAGAACTAAAGGGAGAGAATGACAAACTCAGGAAGGAACTTGAGGGAGAGAATGACAAACTCCTGAAGGAGGTGGAAACACTGAAGAGATACCAGGCTGAAATGAAAAAGGAAACAAACCTTCACCACACATACATCTGACAAAGCACTGATTTCCAGAATATATAAACTACTCAAAAAACAAAGAAGAAAGAAAACAAATGAATCACTCAAAAGATGGAGCAAAGAGCTGAACAGAGACTTCACAAGTGAGGAATTAGAGATGGCTGAGAACCATCTTAAAAAATGTTCAACGTTGCTAATAATTAAGGAAATGCAAATTAAAACCACTTTAAGATATCATCTCATTCCAATAAGACTGGCTGGGATCAAAAAAACAAATGATACCAAGTGCTGGAGAGGTTGTGGGGAAAGGGGAACACTCATCCACTGCTGGTGGGAATGTAAACTTGTACAACCACTATAGAAAGCAGTGTGGAGAACCCTTGGAAGACTCAAAATGAGCTTACCACCTGACCTAGTCATACCACTCCTGGGTATATACCCACAAGACTCACATTACCTCAGCATGCACAGCCATGCTTATTGCAGCTCTCTTCACAAAAGCAAAGAGCTGGAACCAACCCAAGTGCCCCTCAACTGATGATTGGATAGAGAAAATGTGGTACATCTGCACGATGGAGTTCTATGCAGCAGTAAAGAAAGATGACATCACGAACTTTGCAGGTAAATGGATGGAACTAGAAGATATGCTAAGTGAAGTAACACAGTCCCAGAAAAACAAACAATGAATGGTATCCCTCATCTGAGGATGCTAGCGCTAATTACCTAGGTGTAAGTATTTCCTGTGCAGGGCTCCTTGAGCTCTTGTCTAAGTAGTTGGGAGTGATGCATATTGGAAACAACAACAACAACAACAACAGAAAAGACTGTGTCAAAGAACTGACTGAAACAGTGAACTTCTGCTTCGAGAATTTTGAGAAAGACTGAGAAAAAGATGAAAAACATGTCTGGAAAAATGCATGAGTTCTGGTGGGATGGGGGGGTAGGGAGGGGGGCATGGGTCTAGATTTGATTTGTAATGTAATCTTGATATATATATGTGTATATGTGTATATATATATATATATAGACCAGAGAAGCAAGGAGCTACAAGAAAAGAATGACAAGCTCCAAAAGGAAATGGAAATACTAAAGAAATCACAGTATGAAATGAAAAAGGAAATTGAACACTTATAATCAACAGGAAAGAATGGGAGAAAGCCTCAGGAACAGATTGGAAGAAGCAGAAAATAGAATATCAACACTGGAAGATAAAGTGGAGGCAGTAGAATGCACAAGAAAAGAATATGAAAAATTAAAAATGCAAGAATGGAACAATCAGGAAATGTTGGACACTATGAAAAGACCAATCCTCTGCATCATACGGATAGAGGAAGGAGAGGAATCCCAAGACAACACTATTGATCAAATCGTCAACAGAATAATAGAAGAAAATTTCCCCAAACTGAAAAAAGACAAACCCATACAAATACAAGAAGCACATAGAACACCAAATAGACAAGATCAGAAAAGAAACTGCCCACGCCATATCATAGTTAAAATTCTAGACATCCAAAACAAAGACAAAATACTGAAAGCAATGAGAGAAAAACAACAAATTACATATAAGGGGAAACCTATCAGAATTACAGCAGACTTTTCAATGCAAACTATGAAAGCCAGAAGAACATGACCAAAATATTCCCAGTATTAAACGACTATAGATGCCAACCCAGATTACTATAACCAGCAAAAAAGTTGATCATAGTTGAAAGAGAAAGAAAAATCTTCCATGACGTAAACAAGATGAAAGAATACATGTCCAGGAAACCAACCTTCAGAAAATACTCAAAGCAATTCAAAGGTCAGAAGAAAGGATCAACTATCCCCAAAACAGTGAGAGAGAGAAACTAATAAAAGTATAACTATGAAAATACAAACCTAGGGCTGGAGAGATGGCCTAGCGGTTAAGAGCACCGACTGCTCTTACAGAGGACCCGGGTTCGATCCCCAGCACCCATATGGCGGCTGAGAACCGTCTGAAGCTCCAATTCCAGGAGAACTCCAGCTCCAGGGGAATCCGAGACCCTCTTCTGACCTCCGCGGCGTTGCACGACACGGGTGCACAAACTTGCATGCAGACAGTACATTCATACACATACAGAAATAAATAAAATTAATAA
>VZQC01005224.1:1474388-1492724 GCA_009823505.1 Rhizomys pruinosus
GTGTACATTTAATTTATGCAAACGAGCCACAACTTCTCTAACTGTAAGATCTGGCATAAGAAATAGAGCAAAAACAAAGCTCTTCAAATGTTCTGGTGTCTCTCTCAGTACTTTCCATCTTATAAATTCAGTGAGTGGCATGTCCTCTGGGTCCTCATATTGTGGAGAATGTGGTTTTACACTTCGAATCCACTCGAGCATGCCCATCTGCCTGACCCTCACAATCCCTTCATCAATACTAAGCCAAGGAATATCAGGCATCTCTAACTCGCTGTTAGTAGGCCATGTTTTAATAAATACATCAGCCAACCATTCAAATAAACTTTTAACACCTTTTTTAACTGCTCGAGCTTCCATGTTAAACCTAGAATCTCTACTCAGTGGGCTCATATCGATAAACTCAGTATGATCCAATTTTATATTCCTTCCACCATTATCCCACACCCTTAAAATCCATTCCCACACATATTCCTTAGGCTTCTGCCGGAACGAATCAGCAAACTCATTAATTTCTTTAGTAGTATATCGCACCTCCTCGTGGACCACACTTTCTATCTCACCTTGAGGGGCTTGCTTAGACTTCAATCTGGTTATAGGTCTAGAGGCAACAATTGTTGGGCCCTGAGGGACATCAGCTCCCACTGGGAGGGGGGGATTAATTTCCTCAGGCAAGGGTGGGGAGGAGGGATCTGCAGGGTGTGGATTCTCTGCTGAGGGTGGGGAGGTTAATTCCTCAGATAAAGAAAATCCCTCAGAATCCGAGGGTTCAAAATCCTCATCATCATAGTTCTCCCACACATCTCCATCCCAAGTTTCAGGGTTCCACCCTTTCCCCACCAGTGCTCTCACTTTAACTGCTGACACTTTTCGTGGCTGGGAATTAAATCTGCGTTGTAAATCAGCCAACCGTATAATAAGAGCTCCAGCTTGATTTTCTGCTGCTTTAGCTCTTTGGCTGCTGGAGAGAAGATTCTCTTCCAGAGCACACTTGGAAACCTTTAAACTGTTGTTTCGAATCCGGAGCTGGTCATTTTTATCACCGAGCTCCATATTTTCGTCTAACAGTTTATCCAGACATGCTAGGAGCAACAAGGCAACATCATTATTTTCCTGATTTTTCTGCAATTTCTCGAACGTTTTATATATAGAGTCACTAAATTCCTTGCTTCTCACAAGAGGTGAGTTAGGTGAGTCAAATGGATCTATCTTCATAATTAGATCAAATAGTCTGCACCAAGGATTATCATTCCTCTTCATGCCACCAGGAGAGCCTTCAGTAACTCTAGGCTTCATTGGGTTGGAGAGCTGGCTCCAGAGGCTACCAAGCCCACTAAAGAAATTCATCCTTTCAATTCTGTTTCTCTAGAACCACTTCTGGTACCAAAATCTGTATTAGTCAGGGTTCTCTAAAGAAACAGAAGCAACAGGATGAATATATATAACTATATACAATTTATTGATTTGCTCACGTGACGGAGCTCAACAGTAGCGCCGAACTGGAGAGGCCGGGAATCCAGGGAACTGCTCAGTCCGCAAGGCTGGATGTCTCAGGAGTCCCAGTCTAGTGCTGAAGGCCCGAATGGATTCCAGGAGATCTGCCAGTCTCGGTACACGCTGGGATCCGAAAGGTTGATCACAGCAGCAAGGCAACTCACCAGATGAGAGAGAGGCAAGCCGCAGGAAGAAGGAAAAGGGACCAGCTCCCGCTGCCGTGGCCTTAAATACTGCCTGCCGGCAGAAGGTAACACCCACATTTGGGGTGGGCCATCCGGGTTGAGGTGGTCCAATCAGAAGACCCTTTTCTCTTATTTGTTCCTTAGTCCAGTCAAGTTGACACCCAGGATTAACCATGACACTGGCCTATTCATTTTGGAAGGTGTTTCTTTCCTTTCAACAGTTTCAGTTTTATGTGGGGGGTCTGAGTACTGGTTCTCTGCCTGGTTAGTCACCAAACGTCATTTCTGTTCCTGCAGTGTTCAGTCTACTGCCTGTCTTGTCCTGAAGGCTTGTCCTAGTTCAGATTCTTTGGGCATACTTCTTCTTTTCTAAAGTTTGGAGACATTTCTTTCTTTCTTTCCTCCAAGGTCAGCTGTGTCTAAAAAACATGTGATCTTTAACCCAGCATTTTGAGGTAAATCTCATGGAAAAAATGTTCTGGTTACTTGTTTTTTTTTTTTTAAGGTGTAATTACAACCATCCTGACATCCTAAGGAAGGACATTATAAAGAGACACTTTTGTCCTTCCCTTAACTATCAAACTATAGAAACAATGGATCCAAGAACTCAGAATTTCCCTAGGAATCTCATGCTGGGGAAGGAAAAGCCCAAAGCCCGAGGCCAGTCAGAGAAAACTTGTGGCCCAAGAGAAAAGCTTTCTCGCCGTGTGACAGCTCATCAGACCTGCAGGGGAGACAGGAGCTGAGTTCAGAATGGGGGAGGCCACACCTTGATCAGAACTGTTCAGTTATACTTACCTTTTGCCTTCTATTTAAGTCTAAACGTTGGGGATGGAGAGATAGCTCATCAGTTAAGAGCACTGGCTGCTCTTTGCAGAAGATCCAGGTTCAAATCCTAGCATCCACATGGCAGCTAACAACTGTCTGTAATTCCATGTCTGGGAGATCTGATGCCCTCTTCTGGCCCATGTGCACATTGCATCATATGGGTACACACACAAATACAGGCAATACACTCATACACATAAACAAACAAACAAACAAACAAACAAACAAACCCATAAACCTAAACCTTATGTCCATTTGCCAAAGACTGACTTGGGGTAGAGGGGCCATTGGACCTCTTTATTTCTTTTTCCAGTGTGGCCACACTGAATAAATCTCTGCTTTTCACAACAATGTTTATTATTATTATTATTATTTTTTTTTTTTTTGAGACAGGTTCCAGATGGCCTGGAACTCATTCTGTAGATCATCAGGCTGGCCTTGAACTCACAGAGATCTGCCTGCCTCTGCCTCCCGATTGCTAGGATTAAAGGTGTGTGCCACCATGCCTGGCACTAAAGACGGTTCTTATCTGCCATGTGGGTGCTGGGAATCAAGCCCGGGTCCTCTGCAAGAGCAGTCAGCACTCTTAACCGCTGAGCCATCTCTACAGCCTGTACAATGTTTATTTTTTATTTTATTTTACTTTTTAATTTTATTTTTGTATGTGTATGAATGTACTGTCTGCATGTAGGTTTGTGCACCCGTGTCGTGCAATGCCGCGGAGGTCAGAAGAGGGTCTCGGATTCCCCTGGAACTGGTGTTCTCCTGGAATTGGAGTTACAGATGGTTCTCAGCCATCATGTGGGCGCTGGGGATCGAACCCGGGACCTCTGCAAGAGCAGTTGGTGCTCTTAACCACTGAGCCATCTCTCCAGCCCCTACAATGTTTATTTTTTTTTAATTATTCTGTTGAGGATGACTGAGGCTACTTTGCTAGGGAGCTAGAGTCTAGGTTCTGACCCTAGCAAGTCTGGTAACAGAAAGGTCAACCCTGAAGGACTAATCTTGCCTTTTTCACTCTTTTCCTTGGCAAGATTCATGTTCCTGTCTTGCATGGCGAAAGAAACAGAGGAGTGGTAGGCATGTGAGATACATAGGAAAGGAGGGGATGAGGGTTTAGTGGTTCTTAGGGAAAGCAGCTAGTGATAGGAAGCAGTGAAGAGAGCAACTTCTGGATGCTCTGCATCTTGCCTGCTCAGCTTAGTCAGCAATCCCACTGAGAGGGGTTCCTGCCCTGCCCCCCTTCCGCCCCTTTGATCAGCAATCTCTGAACAAGAATGGGTTTGCCAAATGGTGTTGAGAATTAGGCCTTTAATCCCAGCACTCGGGAGGCAGAGGCAGGCAGATCTTTGTGAGTTCAAGGCCAGCCTGGTCTACAGAGCGAGTTCCAGGCCAGCTGGGGCTACAGGGAGACCCTGTCTCAAAAAAGAAAAAAATAAATAAATTAAAAAGAGAGAGAGAGAGAGAGAGAGAGAGAGAGAGAGAGAGAGAGAGAGAGAATTAGAGGTTGGGGAATGGAAAGTTGGGAAGTTGTAGAGTATATGTGTGTGTCTACATCTACTTGATGTGTGTGTACATAAAGTTAGGGGAGGACTCAAGGTACCAGAAGTGGGGTGGACATCTGTACTACTGCGTACCCAGTGGTAGACTGTCTAGTATGCACAGGCCGTGGGTTCTGTCTCTCAGAGAGGAAAGAGAGCAAGAGGGGGAGAGAGAGAGAAAGATTATGAATATCGAACCTATACTTTTCAAAAGCTTGGACTCATGGCCAGGGCCTTCATCTATTTATTTATTTATTTATTTATTTATTTATTTATTTATTTATTTATTTATTTATTTAGTCTTTTTGAGACAGGATCTCCCTATAGCCCCAGCTGGCCTGGAACTCACTCTGTAGATCAGGCTAGCTTGAACTCACAGAGATCTGCCTGCCTCTGCCTCCCAAGTGCTAGGATTAAAGGCATGCGCCATCACGCCCGGCCTAAAGACGGTTCTTAGCCGCCATGTGAGTGCTGGGAATTGAACCCGGGACCTCTGCAAGAGCAGTCCGTGATCTTAACCACTGAGCCATCTCTCCGGCCCCCAGGGCCTTCATCTTTAACATGTCCATTACACATTGGCTAGGACCCAGACAGTGTTTGTGAGGCCTGGCTGGATCATTCATACCTTGGAGGGACAGGAAGTGTTAAAGTGCAGGAACGCATCCTCTTAATTGGCTAAATTGGCTCAGGTCGAGGTGTTTTTCAACGTTCCCTGGAGTTTAGCCTGTGAAGCTGGGTCCAGAAGCCATGTTGATATAACGCGGTTTGCTCCCCCTGGTGGGACCAGGCTGCCTTGGGAAACCCAGCGTTCCTGGTCTTGGCTGTCTGTGGGTGCACTCCGGGAGTCCCAGGTCCAAGCTGTGGAGATGTTTCGGGAACAAGAGAGCTCATTAAGGCAGCTTCAGAGGTCTCCCTCATAGCTGTTCAAGCTTTATCAGCCTGGAAGTACTTCTAATACGGTTTCCTGCCATTGTTTCCTGTTGGTAATTAAGAGAAGGCCAATGCCCTGTCGTCACGGTGCAGAGCTATTGTGGTGGGGAGGAGTGGGTGGCTGGGAAGGTCACCGCTTGGGCTGTATCTCCCTGGCTTGTCTGGACTTTGCAGCCCTTGGACAACTTAACAGTGAGATAGTTCAGAGCTGTAGCAGACCTGTTCAGGAGTCTCCTGGGAGCAATGGCCTAGCTGGTGGTGACGGTACTGAGCAGCAGCCGAGTTTCCCAAGGGACCTTGGAGAGACAGCCCCTATTTGTACGGGAAGGTACGATGCTTTGGGAAGAACTGGCTGGCTTGTGGGAGGGTGACACAGGACTGAGGCGCTGGCTGGGGCTTCCACATCTGAACTAGAAAGGTTTTATTGGGGGGGGGCAGTGATTCAAAGCTGCAGGATCAAAGTGCCCTTTCTTCCCTCACTTCTGGGGTCCTGCAGTCACTTTTCTTTCTGAAGCAGGCTTTACTGCTTCCAAGAACTGTGCTCAGCTAAGACTGACTGGAAGGCACTTTGCCTTCACCTTTTGGGTACCTGCTGAGAGCCACCAATGCACCTGTGTGCTGGGATGGCAGAGGGGCGAGGTAATCACGGACACCCAAACCTGGCCAGATCCAGGAACAAAGTGTTATGTTCACAGGTTCATAACAGGTTGGGTTTGTCCCTCTTTGCCTGGATGGGATATTAAGCAGGAAGGGTCTTCTAGGAAACCTCAGGTGCTACCTTCGGTACTTCCTTGAACTTTTCTAGAGGCAGGTCTTGAAGTGTGCTCTGTCGTCTGGGATTGACCATCCTCTTTGGTGGGCTGTGGGGTGAGGAGGCATACGGAGGTGAGACTACCTCAGGTCCAGGGTTGTTGGGCCCCTGTCTCTTTGTCAAGGCCACTCAGCAAACATTTATTGAGGATGTCATGGATGGTGACTATCTTGTCAGGTACTGGGCTTGTGGGGAAGAGAGACAGTCTCTGTTCTAAAGGGTCTCATCGCTCGCGGCAGGTGGCCAACAAGAACTCAGTAGAAGTTTCTGAGTTTTGTTCAAGCCTGGATTCCTATGGCAGAAACAAAAGCACAAGCCAGCTCCTTCCCCTTCAGTTGTTAGCCAAGCATGGTGGCTTAAGGGGCACCTCTGCTCCAGCTGCCGTAGGGATGTGGAGACATGGGATGCTGTGCTAGCTTGGAGCACTGGAATAGAAGTGTTCTGGCGCCGGGTGTGGTGGCGCACGCCTTTAATCTTAGCACTCGGGAGGCAGAGGCAGGTGGATCTTTGTGAGTTCAAGTCCAGCCTGGTCTACAGAGTGAGTTCCAGGACAGCTGGGACTACAGGGAGAACCTGTCTCGAAAAAAAAGTGTTCTGGCTTGGTCCTGGGACTGTTGTCTGGAGAAAGTACCCAGCAGTATGGAGCGTGGCTCACCAGGATTGCTACTTTTTTTTTTTTTTTTAAGATTTTTAAAAATTTAATTTACTTTATTATGTGTATGAATGTACTGTCTGCATGTAGGTCTGTGCACCTGTGTCATGCAATGCCGAGGAGGTCAGAAGAGTGTGTCAGATTCCCCTGGAACTGGAGTTAAAGTTGGTTCTTAGCCGCCATGTGGGTGCTGGGAATCGAACCCGGCTCCTCTGCAAGAGCAGTCTGTGCTCTTAACCGCTGAGCCATCTCTTCAGCCCCAGGATTGCTACTTTTAAGCATAGCATTGAACAGGGGATATTTTGGGGACTGTTTGCCCATGTTCAAAAGAGGAATGGGGGGACTGAAGAGATGGCTCAGCAGTTTGGAGCACTGGCTGTTCTTGCACCCACATGGTGGCTAATAACTGTCTGTAACTCCAGGGCACCCAGCGCCCTCTTCTGGCTTCAGTGGGCATCACACATGCAGTGCACCTACATACCTGCAGGGAAAACAAGCAAAAATAAAACATCCAGTAATTATCCCTTTTTTTCTTTATTAAATGATACCCACCCCAGTGAGCACTGACAGTTGTGCGCCCCAGCAGGGACAACCACCAGCTAATCTGTCTTGCTTCTCTGCAGATGAATCCTGCCAGATTTGCAATTGGGCTGGTTGCTGTGGCCCTCAGCTGGCCAGGTAGGTACCAAAAGTCTTCCTCTCCTTGCTCTCCTGTTCCAGGGCCACTTGGTACATCTCCTTCTAGGGGTCAGTAGGTGTGCCCATCCCTGAGTTAGGGTCTTGACTTTCTGAATCGGTGGGTGCTTCCCGTGAAGGTTCAGCAGATCACAAATCAACTTGTTTTGGACTTACATTCTCTCCGATCTCAATTCCGGAGGCGGTACTGAACTGCCCTGTGTGATGGAAGCACAGTATAGGGAAGAAGGCATTCAAGACTTGGAGGCAGTACTTGTTTTCATCTAGTTGAGACTCACATAGCACAGATGAACAGACTGCTGGCCAGAGAAAAGATATCTCTGCCCTGATGTCACAGAAAACCAAAGCAGAGGACAGTTCTCCTGGGTTCCCTCAACACTGCAGTGTCCTCTGCCCTCTTCCCTCACTGAGATGCTGAGTTTCGGAATGTCAGTGGTGCCCTTTGACCTTGGCTTGTCTCCATTTCGACTTGTCAAGTAGGCAGTATCTACACAGGAGGTCCTGGGAAAACACGTTTGTCATACTCTCTGCATATTCCTATCAGGTGTGTCACATGCCAAAAGACCCAGGATTCGGTCTTAAAAACTGATTGCTGTGGAGTGTGGTGGCACATGACTGTAATCCCAGTAGAAGCAGGTGGATCTCTGTGAGATTGAGGCCAGCTTGGTTTACATAGTGAGTTCCAGGCCAGCTGGGGCTAAAGGGAGACCCTGTCTCAAAAAGACCCCTCTCCCTCCCAAAAAAAGAATAAAATATTTGAACAAATGTGAAGAACCCAATTGGACAAAACTATACTACATACATCGAATGTAATATAAACACTAAGATCACATTTTAGAAATACGTACACTGACACAACAAATTATTTTTATTTATTTATTTAAATTAATTTATTTATACATATATTTTTTATCAAATCTAGACCCGTGTCCCTCCCATCCCCCCACCCCTCCAGAGCTCATGCATTCTGCCAAACATGCTATTCATCTCTTTCTCAGTCTTTCTCAATATTCTCCATGGGGAAGTTGACTGTTTTGAGCAGAAATTCACTGTTTCAGTCAGTTCTTTGATGCAGTCCTGTCTGTTGTTGGACACAACAAATTCTTTCCAGAACTTGGGAAATAAAAATGCTCACCCATTTGTAAAAACTCTGCATCTGAAGCTGGGTGTGATGATGCACCCCTTTAATTCCAGCACTCAGGAGGCAGAGGCAGGAGGATCTCTGTGAGTTCAAGGCCAGCCTGGTCTACCTAGAGAATTCCGGGACAGCTGGTGCTAAAGGGGACTCTGTCTCAAAAAGACAAAAAACAAAACAAAACAAACTCCAAATCCGTATGAGGTGAAATGAAGAGATGAGCATTGGAATGCCAACTCCAGTTACTGTTGAATGTTGGACCACGGATGACGCTAACTTCTGCTTCTGTATGGCCAAATTTTTCTATAATGGCTATTATTACATTCTAAGTCATTGTCACTAAAATTAATAGCTTTTTCTGGAAAAGCGTTTCTCCATTACTACCATGAATCTGGGCTCTCTTATTCAGAGATGATGGAGCTCATCTAAGATGGAAACTCCTTACCCAATGCCCACTTTCTGTCATCTATGAACTCATTTCTCTGAGGCCGGAGAGATTTGGGTTGGTGGTCCCATGGTGCTCACTCGTGGCTTCTCCCCTCAGGGATCCTCGGAGGAGAAAATCCTGGTGAGCGGCCATCTATGGCCCGGTGCAGCCTCTTTGGGGATGACTTCATCAACACCTTTGATGAGACCATGTACAGTTTTGCAGGAGACTGCAGTTATCTCTTGGCAGGGGACTGTGAGAAACATTCCTTCTCCATTCTTGGTGAGTCCTGGGCACCGAGGGCAGGGTTTCAGGGAAGGGGCAGCTGAGCTCAGGAAGGGTTGTTCTCACAGTACACCCCAGCTCAGAGATCGGAAGGCGTGAGTAGAGGGCAATGGCTTCCCATAACACCTTGCCTCGGGAGTCAGGTGCGAGCATAGTCTGCTCAGGGGACATCCGCGTCCATTGCTGTGGGGTCAGGAAGCGTGCCAGAAGCTCAAAAGCATCGAGAAAAAGGATGGTAGAGAGGGATTTGGAACAGGTAAAACTTGCAAGGATTGTTTTCTTGGTGGTGTGTAGAATTCAGAATATTTAGTTTAGGTCGACTCTCTGCTGTGTTATTAGAAAGTGTTATCTCCCACAACAGCTCTGGGACATAGGTATGATCACCCTGTTTACAAATGAAGAACCAAGTCCAAGGAGTTGTTTCATTCTTCCAAGGAGGAGCTGGGCCTCAGTCTTGGGCCATTCAAGCAGAAAGATACTTCCTCCTTTCCAAGATGGAGGTGGTGATAGAGAACTGGGGTCTGACGACCTCTGAACTCTAAGAATTAATTATCTGTGATGCATGATGGAGGGCTATGGTATCTAGTAAAGGTGATGTCTTTTGTCTTGGAGAGCTGACAACAGGCAGAAATATTTGTTAAAGTTTGTTAAAGCTGTAAGGAAGACCTCACATTCAAGGGGACCACTGTAGTGGTGTTCTGTGGTAGGGAAGAGGGTTGGACTTCATATGCCATAAGGAAAACTAGGTATTTAGAGTCAGGGAGCAGGGCAGGGCCATTGATGGAAACTACGAGAAGAATGCTAGGAAAAGGGGGATTCTGGTTAACCCAATTTGACAGAGTGCTTGGTAATGGTAAGCCAGAGTATTCAGACATGGAAGTTGGGGGATGAGGAACTGAATTATATATCAAGAGCAAGGGTTTTTGATAAATCTAAATTTATTTTTAAAAATATTGTTGTGTGTGTATATGTGTGAATGTGTGTGTGTGTGTGTGTGTGTGTGTGCAGGCATGCATGTGCCATGGACATGTGTGGAAGTCAGAGGGCCATCTTCAGGAGCGGGGTTCGCCTTTCACCCTGTTGCACTGGAGTCTCTTTCGCCTTTTCCACTGCTGTGCTGTGGAAAAGCAGTCGAGCTGGCCTGGAAGCTTCTGGACCCTTCTTGCCTCCCATCTCGCCTTAGGTATGCTGGGATTACAGAGGACTGCCACCACATCCGTTTTTTTTTTTTTCTGTAGGTTCCAGGGATTGAACTCAGGGCCCCAGGCTTGCCCAGCAGGTGGTTTTACATGCTGAACCATCTTGCCAGTCCAGTTTTTGCTAAACTGAACCAGTGGGGTCCCCATTAACATTGGGGTAACGGGGGTAAAGCAAAGCACGGGGCTTAAATTCAGAATCTAGTCTCTCGACAACAAGGTTGGTCAAAGAGTCAGTCTTTGGCAACATGGATGTAGGATGGAGGCTCTTGGGCATTTGTCTGTAAGGCACGCTGTGAACTGTTCTCTGGGTCTCACACACACGCATAAAACTCTGGGAGCCTTGGTAAAAATGGCCACGTCCATGGCTGTGAGCTTCTCTTGTTACAGCGTAGAGCCCGAGCTGCTGCTGAAGCTCCATCTTCCCGCCTTAGCCTCCCGAGTGTTAGAATCATAGGCGTTCACCAACTTAGCCGTCTTTCCCTGCTTCTGAGCTTGTTTGCCTGCCCTGATCTGCTGACGTCAGCATTCCTCCGTCCTCCCACTCCTCTAGGACCCCCACAAGGGCAAGGATCTCCTCACGTTCCCCTTGGTCTCCTGTTGCTTCACTCAGTGGATCTCTGTTAACACTGACTGGAGGCAAGGTCTATAAAGCAAGATGCTGTGTTGTATTAAAGAAAGATATTTACACAAATGACATTGGGGGAGTCGGGTAAGGGGGCTGGGGTGAAGTGGAGAGGACAGGGAAGGTTTTCCATGAAGTGGGGCAGCATGAGCCAGGGGAAGAGGCAGGAAGGAATGAGGCCTCACTAGGAGGGTACGGGGGGCGGGTGGGCAAGGCTGGAACAATGCTTTCCAACTTCGGCATATATCTAGGTCACCTGGAGGGGTTCTACAGCGATTGCTGGGTTCCACTACCAACGTTGTGACTCAGTAGGTTCTGAAAGGGGGGCCAAGAATCTCATTTCTAATAGTTTTGCAGATGTCGTTGCTGCTCCTTTACTGGGGACCAAGTATTGAGAAGCACAGGGCTGTAAGTCTGTGAGGTGAGGCTGCAGTTCGGGCGTCTTGAACCTGATGAAGAGCCTGGGCTTGGTTCAGCAGGATGGGAGGAGCCAGGCAGGGTGGAGCCTGGCGCATCAGGAAAGGGGCAGAGGGAACTGGAGCTTTGGCCAGAGGATGCTGAGGAAAAGAGATATGGGAGGAGTATATGGGGGCGAGGGTGGCCTGGGCGAGTAGAGATATGGGGGTGCGAAGGGCCAGGGGCACCCCTCGGATGTGACAGCTGAGGAAGCCTTCCTGAGCACCGGCCTGTGGGGCTCCATGCTGCCTCAGAGACGACAGAGCATTGGGTTTGAGAAAAAAAAAGCTTCTCGTGCCCCACTGGGAGATGGAAGGTCAGGCCCATCACTCATGGGGTCCAGTGCTCCTTTGCTCCTTTTTTTTTTTTTTTTTTTTTTTGTTGTTGTTTTGAGACAGGGTCTCCCTTTAGTCCCAGCTGGCCTGGAGCTCTCTATGTAGACCAGGCTGGCCTTGAACTCACAGAGATCTGCCTGCCTCTGCCTCCCTTCTGAGTGCTGGGATTAAAGCATTACCACACTGAGCACTACCATATCCAGCTCAGTGCTTATTCTTAGTGGAGCTCCTTCCTTCCTGTCATGGTGAGAGTCTTCCTACCTGATGGCTCTAGGCTACTGGTGGGAGTGGAGGGTTAGGAGTGACAGAAGAAGACTTGGACAGAGGAAACAGTGGTATTTCTCTACCTTTCGGCTAGGGATTTAAGGAGTGGAACACGGATGCTCTGGGGAGGGGTGTGACTGTCTGATTCAATCTGCTTTAGCTCCATTCTTCTGTGGATCCCTGGGGCGGGGGGGTAGGTTAGCAAGCAATACATGCCGTATCTTTATTTTTATTTTATTTTATTTTTTTGGTGTTTTTGAGACAGGAGAGACCCTGTCTCAAAAACACCAAAAAAAATAAAAAATAAAAATAAAAAAATAAATAAAATAAAATAAAAAAACCCAGCTGTCTTGGAATTCACTCTGTAGATCAGGCTGGCCTTGAATTCACAAAGATCTGCCTGCCTCTGCCTCCCAAGTGCTAGGATTAAAGGTGTGCACCACCACGCCCGGCAGTGCTGTATCTTTAAATCCCTACTTGGGAGGCAGAAGCAGGCGGATCTCTGTGAGTTCAAAGCCAGCCTGGTCTACATAGAGAATTCTAGGACAGCTGGGGCTACAGGGAGACCCTCTCTTAAAAAATACCAAAAAAAGAAAAAACAAAACCAAATAGAAACAAAGAAAGGAATGCAGGTCCTTCTACCTCCATTAACCGAGTCAAGAAAATCTCTCCAAGGCACGGCTACAGGCTAGCTGAATCTAGACGATCCCCACAGCGGCTCTTTTCTTTTTCTTTTCTTTTTTTTTTGGTCTTTTTGAGACAGGGTCTCCCTGTAGCCCCAGCTGTCCTGGAATTCACTCTGTAGACCGGGCTGGCCTTGAACTCACAAAGATCCACCTGCCTCTGCCTCCTGAGTGCTAGTATCAAAGGCATGCACCACCACGCCTGGCGGGGCTCTTTTCTTAGGTGATTCAAGGTCTATTCAGGCTGACTGTTGAGATTAATCTGATCACTGGGACTTATTATCATTGGACTCATGAACTTGGGCCACGTAACTGGTTTATGTCTCTAAGGTTTTGAATGCTGTGCCCTCCAAGAGGAGATGGAGCTTAGGAAGAGCTGTGCCTGGAGTTATTTCTTTTCCCCATTTTACAGAGTATCCCTAGGGATGCAGCACAGTCTCTCTCAGGATCTATTTCCTCATCTCAAGAAGGTGGCTACTGCCAGGCGTGGTGGCACAAGCCTTTGATCCTAGCACTTGGGAGGCAGAGGCAGGAGGATCTTTGTGAGTTCAAGGCCAGTCTGGTCTATGGAGCGAGTTCCAGGACAGCTGGGGCTACAGGGAGACCTTTCTTTCTTTCTTTCTTTCTTTCTTTCTTTCCTTTTCCTTCCTTCCTTCCTTCCTTCCTTCCTTCCTTCCTTCCTTCCTTCCTTCCTTCCTTCTTTCTTTCTTTCTTTCTTTCTTTCATTTGGTTTTGTTTTTCTTTTTTGTTCTTTTTAAGACAGGGTCTCCCTCTAGCCCCAGCTGGCTTGGAACTCCTTATGTAGACCAGGCTGGCCTTTAACTCACAGAGATCCACCTGCTTCTGCCTCCCAAGTGCTAGTATTTAAAAGCATGGACCACCACGCCCAGCTATTTTAGGCTTTTATGTGTATGAGGGTTTCGTTGTTATGTGTAGTTGTACTATGTGCATGTAGTGTCTAGATAGGGCAGGAGAGGGTGTTGGATGCCCTGGAACTGGAGTTATGGACAGTTGTTAGCTACCATGTGGGTCCTGGGAACTGAACCTGGGTTCTCTGCAAAAGCAGTGCTCTTAATTCTAAGCTGTCTTTCCAGCTCTCGATGTCCACTTACTAAATGTACGTTCAAGAGTTCCACACCGCTGGCCTCACTGCACTCCTCTCAAGGCTGTGTCCTCCATGGTAATCCCTTCCTGCCATCCGCACAGGTCTACACCACAGGCCGGGCCTCACTGGTCATCCATTTCCTGGCTTCAGTGGTCAGGGGCCAGTTTGGGGTCTGAGGAAGGCCCATCTATCTCTAGACAGTTTTGTTGGTTTTTAACTGGGCTAATTATCATTCTCTCATAAAAACTTGCCTTTTTTTTTTTACAACTTGCCTTTTCAAAGGTCAGTTTTCTGAAAGCTATTGGTCAAAACTGATTGAAGATCAAAAAAGTATTTTTATTGTAGATTGATTTCATGTGCTCCCAAATCCTGCTGTGATAGCAGAAAGATTGCCAGTTACTTTTCCTGGTGGTATTAGTGGTGTGTGGGAGGTAGGCCAGAGTGGTGTTGGGGTCTGGGAAGGAACCCAGGCCTTGGATCCTGAGTTTCGGTTTACAGGCCCAGGATCACCTTGTGTTCCATTGTTCTCTGATGATGTCCTGTTTCCGCCGTTCTAAATTACAAATAACTCACATTCCTGTCTGGATGTTTGTGAACCTTACTCACATCATGGGTAAAGTGTTTATGTCTGTACACGGAAGCCCACCTGAGCTCAGCCAAGGGGAGTCCCTCCCCTCATCAGGGTCCAGACCAAGGCTACATGTCTTCAATAATCTGCACAGGGACCAGAGCGGCATCTAGGAGTCCTGATTCCTCTTGCTTTGAAGAGTCTGCTCTTGACTCTTCATGTTCATGAAGAGTCTGTTCATGACTGCAGGATCTAGCTCTCCAACCAGCCCAGGGATAGTCAGAAGCAACTGGAAGAAGCTTGCTGCGTCACTTCCACATTGGAGCTTTAGTTTCTGGGTTAGTTTTCAGTCAGAGTGATTTCCCTACCAGAGAATGGCTGTCAGTGTCTGGAGACATTTTGGAGGGCCACATCTGTGATGTTTACCACAGGCATTTAGAGTTGGGGTCAGAATGCTGTTATTTATCCTACTATGTCTAGGATGGCCCCGAAACAAAGTGTCTAGCCTCTACTGTCAATAGAGCTAAGATGGTGAAATCCTACTGTATTAGGCCTCAGTTTCTCTGTAAAATAGTGTCAGTCTAAGCCGGGCATGGTGGTGCATGCCTTTAATCCTAGCACTTGGGAGGCAGAGGCAGGTGGATCTCTGTGAGTTCAAGGCCAGCCTGGTCTACACATTGAGTTCCAGGACAACCAGAGCTACAGGGAGACCCTGTCTCAAAAAGACAAAAAACAAAACAAAACAAAAAAAACCTGTCAATCTGTCAGGGTGTAGTGGTACATGCATGTAATCTCAGTACTTAGAAATCTGAGGAAGGAGGATTTTTTAGTTCCAGGCCCAGCCTACAATTACATAGTGAGGCTCTGTCTTGAGAGAAAGAAAGAAAGAAAGAAAGAAAGAAAGAAAGAAAGAAAGAAAGAAAGAAAGAAAGAAAGAAGAAAGAAAAAGAAAGAGATCCAGTTTAGGTCAGTATTGTTGCAACTGATTACAAGCCATAGATCATAACTAGCATTCCAGAAAATTTTAGAATGAATGGCACATGGTAAGGGTAAAAACAGTGCCAGGTGGTGGCACAGATCTTTAATTCTAGCACTCGGTAAGCAGAGGCAGGAGGAACTCTGTCAGATAGAAGCCAGCCTGGTCTATACAGTGAGTACCAGGCCAGCTGGGGCTATAGGGAGACACTGTTTCAAAACATGAGGCAAAACAAAACAAAGCAAAAGAAAGAAAAAAGGGTAAAAATGGAAACTCTGGGGGCTGGAGAGATGGCTCAGCAGTTAAGAGCACAGACTGCTCTTGCAGAGGACCCGGGTTCAATCCCCAGCACCCACATGGTGGCCGAGAACCTTCTGAAACTCCAATTCCAGGAGAACTCCAGTTCCAGGGGAATCTGATGCCCTCTTCTGACCTCCACAGCATTGAATGACACAGGTGCACCAACCTACATGCAGACAGTTCACTCATACACATAAAAAAATAAAAAAATAAAAATAAAAAATGGAAAATCTGTGTGTGTGTGAGAGAGAGAGAGAGAGAGAGAGAGAGAGAGAGAGAAAATGAGAATGTATGTGTTTACTGGGTCATGAAGAAAATTTTGGTTTACCGTGATTTCTGGCAAGGAAGTTTAAGTTACTTATTTTTATGGCCTCTGTCAATGCAGAAACATACAACCTCTCATGTCTAAGGGAATAAGAGAGTAGTCTGGAGTCAAATATGAGTGACCTTGTCCTGGAAATACAGATTCAGGTTACTCTAAGCTCCACGTTCTAAAGCAGTAACAGTTTCGTGAAGTTTTTATAGGAACGGAACCAAGAAAGCCATAAATGAAGACATTTTCAAAGACATTGATAGAGACGTGATTGCAAAGCAGAGAAACCTCTGTTAAAGGCCTCAGGTGTGATGACAGTCTTCGTCTAGGGTTGGTGGAAGCTAGTGGTCTGTTAAGTGAATACATTCTGAGGGAAAACTAGTGCTCCGTTCGTGCATTCCAAAGGATTTACCTAATGGTCACACAGGTCATGCACAGAGGAAGGACAACACATAGTTACTAAGGGGACTAAAGATGGCCCAAGATAATTAAGCTCTGGACCTGCAACATTCTAAATTTTCCACAATCACTAGTTAATCAGCTTCCAAGAGGGTCAGTTCGAAGATAAAGCTTCTTCCTGGGAACAGTCCTTGATACCTCCAGGATCTTTCAAATTGTTGGGCCCTCTGGAGAATGCTTCTAAAACTACTGGGTTGCTTCTGCTATGGGTGTAGGCCTGGTGACCAGCAGGGTCAGGAACTCCAAGAGCTCTGCAGAGTCTGCCTTTACCGGAAGGTCACCATGCAAATCCCACACTTACCCTTACCCTCAGGTAGTTACTTCCCCTTTGTCTCTAGGTGGGAAGTGGGGGCTGGTCACCATAACCTAAATCATCCACTTCAGTGTCCCAAGTTCCAGCAGTTGGTGAAGATCCCCCCCCCAACCAGTTCCAACCTCCTGGGGTTGAGGACCATTCACACCCTCACGCCCTCACAGCCTGTTTACCCTGGGGCCGTCTACTAGCTGGTCCCTGGACTTCCTAATGCTCCATCCCCAGGAGAACAAGGTAGGTGACTCAGGGTCAGCCCCCTGGGGAGTCCACATTCTTCAGATTTTATTATACAAAGTCACAGTCCTTCATGGTTTACTTAGGAAGGGCACCACAGGGAAGTCCCCTCTCCTGTCATAGGTAAAGTAACTGTCAAACAACTGACCCACTTTTTTTTTTTTTTTTTTTTTGGCAATTTTGAGACAGGGTCTCCCTTTAGTCCCAGTTGGCCTAGAGCTTGCTATGTAGACCAGGCTGGCCTTGAACTCACAGAGATCTGCCTGCCTCTGCCTCCTGGATTAAAGGCACACTTCTTGTTGTGGTCTGGTTTTGCTGTTTCAGACTGTTGTTGTGTAGCTCAGGTTGACCCTGAACTCATGTTCGTCCTGTCTTGACCTTCCTCTGTGCTGGGATCCTGGGCATGACACCTCACCTTACCTGGTTGCTTAATTGGTTTCTACTTTCCTCAGGCCTTCTCTATATATCAAGCTAACTTCCTCCTCCTCTTCCTCCTCCTTTTTCTTCTCCTCTCCTTCTCTACATTCTCTCCACCTTCTCTTTCTCCTCTTCCTCTTTCTCCTCTTCTTCCTCCCTTGTCTTCCTCTTCCTCTTCTTCTTTCTCCTTCACTCACTCTCTACTTTCTTCTTCCTCCTCCTCTTTTGCATCTACCTCCTCTCCACCTCTTCTTTTTCCTTCTTCCTTTCTTCCTCTTCTACTTCCTCTTGCTCATATTCTTTCTCTTCCTCTTCCTCCTCTCCAAGTGAGCCCTCATTTTTCTCTTGAGAAAGATAGGGGCTCTTGTACTTTACAACATTGCTCTGGGTCCTTCTTGTTTGCTTTTCTTCTTCTGTTGCCTTCTGGGGTGGCTTAGTCTCCTAGACCCTCTTTTCAATGTCACAGTGACAGTGACCTCTGGGTTTTCTGTGGCACCTGCTCAGCCCTGCCCACTGTGGCACAAGTCACTTGTCCAGGTGATTTTACGTCTTTGAAAGCAAGGAAGGATTCCAGACCCAGAGCCGTGTGGCTCTGTACATCCAGGATGCCTGTTGGTCTCCCGTGCATACCGTAGTCACAGTCTCTCTGGCTTGCTTGTTCCCGGTCACCTTTTCTGAGTCCCACGGGAAGGAGAGCCTACAAGGAAGAAAGGTCCACAGAGAATCCTTTCCTGTTTCCAGGAAGAAAGTATTTTCTTCTTAGAAGGGACATACTGGTGTGCTTTCCCAGCAAAGCAGGGACATAAGGTCCCTGTCCACGCATACTGTGAGGCTGGGGATCTGAGGGAGGACTGCGCTGATGAGGAGACAAGTTCAAGGTCATGAGAACCATGCACGTCTAGAGAGAAGACGATGGGGCCCTACCTGGCTCGTTGCTGGCTCCAGTGGTGTGCAGTGTTTAGAGTGTCAGCCCCAGCTGAGGCCTAACATGGATTTTGGTTTTGGGCCCATTACAAATGCCTGGGGGACCCGGAAGACTCTTGGGAGGGATTGCAAGCTGGAGCTTGTTGCCAGGCGTTTTTTTTTTTTTTTTTTTTTTTTTTTTTTTTTT
>VZQC01005224.1:1499122-1522097 GCA_009823505.1 Rhizomys pruinosus
TTTTTTTTTTTTGTCTTTTTGAGTCAGGGTCTCCCTATAGCCCCAGCTGGCCTGGAACCCACTTTGCAGACCAGGCTGGCCTTGAACCCACAGAGATCCACCCGCCTCTGCCTCCCGAGTGCTAGGACCAAAGGTTCTACCACCATGCCCAACCTAAAGACGGTTCTTAGCCGCCATGTGGGTGCTGGGAATCGAACCTGGGTCCTCTGCAAGAGCAGTCGGTGCTTCCAATCACCGAGCCATCTCTCCAGCCCCAGCTTTTCTTATGTCTATGACAAAATATGTGACAGAAGTTAAAGACAGAAGAATTGATTTGGGTCACTTTGGGGGAATTCAGTTCATATTTGTGAGCTCCAATAAGTCAGGATCTTGTGCCAAAGCAGAAGTGGTGGAGGAGGCGGACAGATAGGAAGCAGGGAGAGCAAAGGAGTTAGGGGAAGAGAGAAGCTCTAAGGGTACACCCCCAAGTCCCTCAGTTCCTTCATGTAGCCCCCCACCTCCTAAAGTTCCCAAAACCTCCCAAAGACGGTACTAGCAGCTTTGGACTGAGGGTTCGATATATGAGCCTTTTATACTCAAACCATAATAGAGGAAGAGAATGGTCCATACAAAGGAAGATGGAATTCAAAGGTGGAGAGGGGGGTGGTATCATCCTCATCTTTTTTTTTTTTTTTTTTTATTTTGAGACAGGGTCTCCCTTTTAGTCCCAGCTGGCCTGGAGCTCACTCTGTAGACCAGGCTTTGTCCCTCATCATCTTTTATACACCCCTTTCATTGCATCCATCCATCCATCTATCCATACATCAGTGTCTCCATCCAGTCATCAGTCAGTCAACCCATGAAACACTTGTGCCCATGTACTTTAGCGTCACGCTGAGAATCATATAAAATGCTGATAATCTATTCCAGCAGAAGTTTGATTCTGTTAATAAGAGGCCCAGAGTGTCCGTGGAGAAGTCCTAGGACAGGCTTAACAGAACCCTTATTTTCCTGAAAATTTTCTTTGCAGGGACCTTGACTTCAGACCCCTACGACTTTGCCAACTCCTGGGCCCTGAGCAGTGAGGAGAAGCGATGTACACGGGCATCTCCTCCCAGCAGTGTCTGTAACAACAGCTCTTCTGGGGACATGCAGAAGGTGGGTGTACCTGGATGTGGTCTGGATGGTGGGTGACTCCTGGAATCAGGAGGCAGAGTGACCTAGGCTCCTGTTCTCTTTCTGTCTTGGGGGTCAGGAGTTGATAGCAGGGGAGAGATCTACCTGTGGGCTTTCTGGCTGTTCACTGTGGAATGCCTATGGGCCCTTTTCTCAAACACCTACTATGGTTAGAGTTTGATCAACTCTAATTCTAATGCTTTCTTTGGCCTTGAGCTCTGAAACTGAGTAGGCTTATTCAGGGTCTCCGTCCATCTGCACTACACTCACCAAATATATGATGCTGGCCAGTCGGAACTTGTTGATCACATTTCTGGGGGCCGGGGGACTGAGGATCAGTGGGGTTGGTGTTTGGCATCTGCTAAGAGTTTGGCTTTGTCCATCTTATGTTACCTAAGGGCAAAGAAAGGACTACTTAAATTATAAATTATTCTACCTTGTATTTCTCTGCAGGAACTGAGCTTCCCGAGCTTCTTAAGGTTACTTTTAGTTCTTAAATTCTTTATTGTGTTTCTGTGGGCTGAGTCAAGACACAGTACATAATAGATATCAAAAAGTCTTCCCTGCAGGGGGATGGAGACATGGCTCCGAAACTAAGAGCACTAGCTGCTCTCATAGAGGACCGAGGTTCAGTTCTTAGCACCCAAATGGCCACTCATAGCCATTAATAACTCCAGTTCCAGGAGATCTGGTTTCCTTTTCTGGCTTCCACAGGCATTGCATGCATATGGCACACTTACATACATGCAGACAAAATACACGCACACAAATACTCATACACGTAAAGAAGAATAAGTTAAAATTTTTATTGATTATTTTTTAAAAACTATTTTTTAAAATTTTATTATTTTTTTATGTGTATGAGTGTACTGTCTGCATGCAGGTTTGTGCACCTGTGTCGTGCAATGCCGCGGAGGTCAGAAGAGGGCATTGGATTCCCCTGGAACTGGAGCTAAAGATGGTTCTCAGCTGCCATGTGGGTGCTGGGGATCGAACCCGGGTCCTCGGTAAGAGCAGACGGTGCTCTTAACCGCTAGGCCATCTCTCCAGCCCCTATTGATTATTTTTATATGTATGATGTATTGCCTGCATGTGTGTAAGTGTACCCGTGTTGTGCAATGCCCACAGAGGTCAGAAGAGAGTATCATATTTCCCTGAAATTGGAGTTAAGGATGGTTTTTAGCCACCGTGTGGGTGCTGGGAATCAAACTCAGGTCTTCTGCAAAGGCAGCCAGTGTTCTTAACCAATACCCAGCTCTTCAGCCCCCAAATAAGAATAAATTAAAAAAAATTAGTGGCTGGGTACATACATATTAGGTGATGTTATCTAAGGACTGTGATGAGCTCCCCAGTAATAACCTAGAATTCTTCACTAGAAACTGGTTTACTCAATCCTGCACATAAGCAGACAAACCCAGCCCTTTTTTCTGCTAGAAACAAAACAACAGCAACAGTAGCAGAACAGCAGAAGTAGCAGCAGCAGCAGCAGAAGCAACAATAACAACAACAACACACACACACACACACACACACACACACACACACACACACACACACACTAGCTTAGCATGGGAAAACTTCAGTAATAGATGGTTATTCCTAGCCAATGTCTTTCTTTCTTTCTTTCTTTCTTTCTTTCTTTCTTTCTTTCTTTCTTTCTTTCTCTCTCTCTCTCTTTCTCTCTCTCTCTCTCTCTCTCTCTCTCTCTTTCTTTCTTTCGTTATTTTTGAGACAGCATTTCCCTTTAGTCCCAGCTGGCCTGGAACTCCTTATGTAGACCAGGCTGGCCTTGAACTCTCAGAGATCCACCTGCCTCTGCCTCTCAAGTGCTGGGATTAAAGGCTTATGCCACCACGCCTGTCGAATCTTTGTTATTTTCATTTAACACTTGAACTTCTGAACCAAGGAGTACCTCAGACTCCAGAGACTATCCTGGGTTGATGTTAAATATAGTTACCTAAATTGTTAATACGGACAACTTCCACCTCATAAACAAACACATTCCAAAAGCTATTTTTCCTTGGGTTCCCAATGATTTAATGGTACTAGGGCCTCTGCCTAGTCACCTGGCACATGGCCCAGTGCTGTCCTGGCCTGAGCTCCTGCCCTGAGAGGATGGTATTTTGTGTAGAGAGGTGGCATGATCCTCTTTTGCTGGCTTAAAATGTCTGAAGCTTGCCCCTAACAATCCCCTGTGGTTCTTTCCCTCCCTGGCTGGGGAGCCTGCTAAGCGTTGAGTTTTGAGTCAGCCACATACTGTCACTGTAACTGTGCCTTTTTCTTTCTTTAAGCTTCAGTTTCCACACATGTGAAGGAGGCATAGGAATAACTTGCCAGGGCCATTGAGTGGACTAAGTTTCTCCTAGCTGACTGTTTATTCTAGTAGCACACAACTGTATGAGCGATGGTGAGATGCTGACGATGCTGACTATGTAACTCTTCCCATGTTCATGTGCTATAGTGTATGTCCCATAGGAGAGACATGCTTTGAGAGTGGGGGAGACAAGCAGCAGCCCCCGGACGCGTAGCTCTTCAGGTGTAAGCCCCTCCCCAAAGGGTTTTTATTTTCCTCCATTCCCAACATTTTGTTTAGGATAATTGAGCACAGCTTGAGAT
Organism: Rhizomys pruinosus; assembly: GCA_009823505.1. Taxonomy (NCBI): domain Eukaryota; kingdom Metazoa; phylum Chordata; class Mammalia; order Rodentia; family Spalacidae; genus Rhizomys; species Rhizomys pruinosus. The sequence goes on from VZQC01005224.1 coordinate 1,502,894, forward strand.
GAGAAGGGATTGGAGGTCTCTAACCTATCACATATCTAGGTGGGCAAGGGATAGAAGGTAGCCTTTCCTCCAGAGCTGCATGGCTACCCAGACGAATTTCAAATGGAGCCATTTAAGGTACCATGTGTAGTGAGGGGCGGGAGAAATTATTATTATTATTTATTATTATTTTGGTCTTTTTGAGACAGGGTCTCCCTGTAGCCCCAGCTGTCCTGGAACTCACTCTGTAGACCAGGCTGGGCTTGAACTCACAAAGATCTGCCTGCCTCTGCCTCCTGAGTGCCAGGATTAAAGGCCTGTACCACCATGCCCAGCAATATTATTATTATTATTATTATTATTATTATTATTATTATTTGAGACAGGGTTTCCCTGTAGTTTCCAGCAGGCCTGGAAATTACTATGTAGAGCAGGCTTGCCTCAATCTCTCAGTCTCACAGAGACCCTCCTGCCTCTGCTTGCACCTCCTGAGTGCTGGCATTAAAGGTACGTATCACCACACCCAGCTGGAAAAACACTTGTGTGTGTGTGTGTATGCGTGCGCGCACGCACACACACACACACACACACACACACACACACACGCTCACATCTCCAAACTTCCAGTTCTGTGGTTGGTTGCTGGTTGGCTGTTTCTTGCCCTTTAAGACAGGGGTGAGGGCAGCACGTCTTTCAGAGCTCGTTTTGATTTCATTTTATTTTGTTTTACTTTGCTTGACAGATGTTCTCTTTGTACCCCAGGGTACAAAGGAGTAATCCCATTTATGCATTGTTAGTGGGAGGTGCAGACAGACTTCTGCAGAGAACCTGATAGATACTGAGGCCAGGTTGAGGTGCTTTGTGTCAGGGAGACGAAGGGGAGGAGAGACAGAGAGAGAGGGAGGGAGGGAGGGCCTGAGGGCCTTGTCTGGGGAGGGACATCTTTTTGAGGTTTCAGCTAAGTGCTTGTTACTAACTTTGTCTCCTGGGTACATTAAAATCCTTACTAATCAGCGTCCTGGGAGAGCTTAAGAAATTGAGTACCTGGTTCTTAGTGTTAGGCTAGGGATGCAAATTACACCTGGCCTCCCAGGGGAAGAGTTCCTTCGAGCTCCCGTCTTCTCCGGTTTCAGGTTGTTTACTAGAGAACAGGGTTCTGACCTCAGCCAATCCAGACGGCCTTTACCACAGCTGGGGCTCCCTCATTGGCTGGGATGCACAATGGCTGTTCTTCAGGGAGGTGATTAATGTGGTCTTTTGAGCTGCTTACTCCCGCAGGGTCCCTGGCTCTGAGCTAGGTCTAGTAAACTGACCGGGTTTTCTAGAGTTGTCCTTGTGACTCAGGGGCCATGTGTCCTGGGGCTGAGGACGCTGCACTGCGGTAAAACTTTTCCTGACTGTCGGGATCTGTCTTCTGTCTTCTATGGCGCTTTTGGCCTTTCAATGTGCGGAGCAAGCAGCCATCTCGTTCTGATGAACGTAGCCTTATTATGCCAACAGAACCCGATGCCTCTCTCTCTCTGCTGCAACTGCTAATGGCTTGTTGGCTTGCATGCAAATTTGCAGTTTTTTTCTGCTTTCCAAACTATTGCTGGAGTCTGGAGCCCCAGTCCATAAACACTCACATAATTGATGCTCATTTGCAGATAACTCCTGCGCGATGTACATTTTAGAAAGAAAGATCTTTGGTAGCTTTTCTCCCTTTGAAAAATTCAGTTTGGGGAATGTGGGGAAAGGGTAGACATAGGGGATGGTGGCCTTGCCCTGTGTCTTATCTGTGGTATAGGACAGTAGTTAGCTCACAGAGTGGACCTGTCAGCTAGAAAAAAAGACACCCCTGTCTCAAAATGCTTTCTTTTTTTTTTTTTTTTAATTTTTTAATTTATTTTTGTATGTGTATGAATGTACTGTCTGCATGTAGGTTTGTGCACCCCTGTCGTGCAATGCCACAGAGGTCAGAAGAGGGTCTCGGATTCCCCTGGAACTGGAGTTCTCCTGGAATTGGAGTTACAGCCGGTTCTCAGCCACCATGTGGGTGCTGGGGATCGAACCCGGGTCCTCTGCAAGAGCAGTCGGTGCTCTTAACTACTAGGCTGTCTCTCCAGCCCCAGAATGCTTTCTTTATTGGCACTTGATTGGAACAGTCACATTATGTAATAATCTACAGATACACAGAGGATGTCCACCACGTAAACACTACCCAGAGCCTGCAGCTCTGCCCCTGATGGCTGTGGCCTGGGTTCCCCTGGGAGATACAGTCACTGCAATTCTCCATACCACTCTCTGATCATCTCCCACAGAATGGCAAGACTGGCTCTGCCTCCTGAATGCTGGGATTAAAGGTGTATGCCACCACGGCAGGCTGAGACCTCTGAGTCTTTACTTTGTCCTGTTGCCATCCGTGGTATAATCCAGGGGCCACCGAATTTCGGACAGGAAGGAAGAACAGGAGAAATTGGTTTCCATCAGTGTTAGGAATATCAGGCTTATTAAAGACTCAAGATTTCTTATGATGAGATGAGAGTCTAGAAGATACCTGTTCAGCACCCCTGCCCACTGCATGAAGAAGATTCTTTGCAAAGTATGGGCAGAGACACAAGATATGCTCTGACCTTGACTTTGAGAGTCAAGGCCTTGGAACAGCCTTGCTAGGGTCTTTCTAGCCATTTTGTGAATCGCAGTTCTAGCCAGCTCCTCTGGATAAACCCTCCTCATTTTATGTTCATTTGAAGCTGGGGACCTTGTGGGTCCTTCAGTGTCCCTGAATGCCGGAGATATGAGATCCTTCTAATCTGGTTTCTTCGAGCTGATGTGTGAGCACACCTCACCCTGTAGCCCTTCTACCTGCCCCCCAACAGCTCTTGATTTTCCACTTTCCTCTTAGCTCTGAATTCGGTGTTTACTATGGGAACACACGCTATCCTCTGCTGTCTATGTCTTTTCATTCTTCTCCTCTGAGACAACATGCAGTTCACCTGTTATTTCTCTTGTCCTCAGGAAATCACCTGTCTCATGAGCTAATATTTGTAAAACTGGTGTTGACTTTGAATAACCACAACATGTCTCCTGAATAGCCCAGAGAGGGACATAAAATACCCGTTCTGCTAAAGACAAAGCAATTCACTCTTCGAGTCCTTATTACATGGTGTTTATTTGCAAAGGTTGTACCCGGCACTTTTTTACTATTTCTGCTCAGAGTGGAACCGGGAGGGGAGCCGAGGGGTGTGTGTGGGAGGATAATTTCAACGCAGGGGGATCAGCTGCTCAGTTCACTGGCAGAGCTGGAGACTCACTGCCCAGGAACTGCTCTTAAGTTCCATTTACCCTTTGGGGTGCTTTGGTCTGGAATAGACTCTTGGCGATTGGGAAAGGACATTCTCTTTCTGGGTTGGGATTTAGAGAGATCTGCAGAGAGTTTGGCTCATGGAACTCAGAAACTCCCAGGGAAAGCCGTAGGATCCCGATATCTGCTAGCTGTTAAATAATAGCACCATGAGGTGGTTTACAGACAGGATGCCTAACCCTTGTGCCCCAGTCCAATGAAGACCATTGCTGGGGTTTGAACACAAGCTTCCAAATGCATTAATTTCCTCTTGGTAGAGTGGGACTGCTCTCTCAAGTCTTTCTTGAGTCATCGAAAGGCTGAGGAATGAAGATTTACTACCCATAATATATAGGGGACCTGGGTTCACACCTTTCTGTGAGTTCCTTTTCTGCCCTGCATGTCAGTCTCCCCTCTCTATAGAACATTCAGATGAATGAGTCCCCTTACCTTTTACAGTGCATGAGTGCAGCTCGGGAGAAGAGTAGGGTTGCTGTGGTGACAGGGACGGCCTTGGTGAATGTCCTGTGGCAGTCTAGCTTTCTTTTTTTTTTTTAATTTTTTTTATTAATTTTTATTTATTTCTGTATGTGTATGAATGTACTGTCTGCATGCAAGTCTGTGCACCCGTGTCGTGCAATGCCACAGAGGTCAGAAGAGGGTCTCAGATTCCGCTGGAACTGGAGTTCTCCTGGAATTGGAGTTTCAGACGGCTCTCAGCCGCCATGTGGGTGCTGGGGATCGAACCCGGGTCCTCTGCAAGAGCGGTCGGCGCTCTTAACCACTAGGCCATCTCTCCAGCCCGCAGTCTAGCTTTCTAATAGATCTTCAGCAACTGCTATGGGCTTTTGAAGATTTCTTTTGGGTTAGCTAGAACTTTGCCTTTTGGGTTATTTGACAAACTCATAGGAGGGTTGGAGAAAGCCCCAGCATCGAAGGTTTCAACTCATATGGCTCTCTAACACCACAACCCCCCATATCTGTAACAAAATAATCACCCTGCATCTGTGGGCTTCATCTATATATGCAGCCAACCAACTGTGGGAAAAACTGCAGGTGTACTGAACACAGAGACCTTTTTTTTTCTCATGATTCCTGAAATGATACATTATAGCAACTATTTGCTTATGTTGTAGTCAGTAGAATAAGTAATCTAGATGTAATTTAAAGTGTGTGGGAAATGGCACGTGGGTTACACAACAGACTATTACATCCATGGATGAATTTCAGTATTTGAGGAGGGTCCTAGAATCAGTTCCTTATGGGTACTGAAGGATTTTATTATATTTCATTTATTATTTTTATTTTGTGTGTACGAGTGTATTGCCTGCATGTATGTAAGTGCACCTCTGTCATGGCCTGCCTGTGGAAGTCAGAAGAGGGCATTGAATTCTCCTGGAACTGGAGTTACGGATGGTTGCTAGCTGCCATGTAGGTGCTAGGAATCAAACCCGGGTCTTCTGCCAGAGCAGCCAGTGCTCTTAACCGCTGAGCCATCTCTCCAGCATGGATGATTGTGTTTCTTAGGTGTTTTCCTGTTCTTTGTCTTCCTCTTGGGGATGACCAGAATGGGCAGGATTTGGGTACTACCTAGCAGTACACTCTTCCCCAGAAGTTTTGTACGTTTGGGGCAGTGCTAAAATCGTGCAAGGTAGAGCAAGGACCAGGCTCATAAAAGACGATAAATCATCTTGGAGGAGAACAGCAGCATCGTCTGGGGTCGGTCAGCAATGAACTGCTCAGTGGTTAGTACGTGGCAGGGCAGCATGGGGGAACCCAGCTTCTATCACACAGCTCATGATTTCTTTTTGCTGTGAGCAGTATAAGTAGACTGGTTCAGACTGGGCTGTCCAGCATCCTCAGAGCTTGGCCAGACCCCAAACTGGAACCCAGGGATTGATGCTGTGAACAAAAGTCCCCGAAAGGAGCATATCATCCGCTGAAACTTCTGCAAGGCTGATTAACTGACCAGAACTTCAGTGACTGTGGAAAGGTTGGAATGTTGCAGGTCCAGAGCCTCATTATGAGTGTGATTTATCTTGGGCTAGCTTCATCCCTTTAAATGGCCATTTCTTGGCCACCTCTCTGTCTGACCTAATAGCCTGGTGACTAATAGATAAAACCTTTTGAGCTGGGCGTGGTGCATACCTTTAATCCCAGCACTGGTGGAGAGAGAGAGGCAAGTGGATCTTTGTGAGTTCAAGGCCAACCTGGTCTACGTAGTGAGTTCCAGGGCAGCTGGGGCTACAGGGAGACCCTGTCTCAAAAACACCAAAACAAACAAACTTTTGAAATGTGTTAACAGATTGCTAGTTTCTACCAGCCAAAAGGTTAAGAGTGTCTGAGGCCTGTAATCTATATAATGTTTCTATCAATGTATATGAAAAGTGCCTTAATTTATGGCTTTCTTTGCTCTGTCACTAAAAATAAACAAACTGCTACCTCATTGGAACATGGAGTTTGGGGGGTATCCTGAATCTGTGTTCCTAGGCCATGGCTCCAGAATAAACTGTTTCCTTTGAGGTTAGAGCTGTAGTTTTTTACATTGACAATACCTGACCTTCTAGCAGAATGAGTCCTGTGCTGATCCTGGAAAACCAATCAGATGCTCCCATGAGGGCAAGAAGAGGGTCTAAGGAGACCTCTGCGGACATGGACATTTCTCCTGTGTCCTACCTAGTTACTCTGCTTGTCATGAGCATTGCATCCAACCGTCTTAAGGAGAGAAACGATCACGTCTGCAAACGCCATCCATTTGGTGGAACTGTAGGAACCAGTTTCATGATCAGAATCTTGACCATGAGTCAGAATCTTGGAATGTGGGTAGGAATCTAAGGGCAGCCCACAGTTATAAATAGAATCTGCCACCTCCCCATCCATCCCTGCAGGCTGACCAATGAGAAACTGTCACTGCTCTGAGTGAATTCTTGAACCCACTGCTTTGGGCCAGTTCAGGCCCTAGGCGCCTCCACACCTCCTCCATGGGCAGCTTTGGGGCACCCACTCCAGAGCTGCAAAGATCAGGGCCCAGTGAACAATCTTGCACTTTATATAATATTCAGCGCTCCTTTCTTTATTGACTTCAGGCCTAGGAAGCCCCCCCCCCTTCTTCTTTGTCAGCTGTTTGGGAGCAAACAATAGCTTAGCTAGGGACCTCTGGCCCTTGCTTTTTCTCCTACTTGCCTGCATGCCCCTAGGGATTTGCACTTGCTTTCTTTCCCTTCCCATAGCCAAGCCTAACATCTCCAGGGAAGAGACCTGGTCTTCTCTGATGAACTGAAAATGGGATTAAGATGAACCTCAATTGGGTCTGCACATGCGCTTAGGAGGGTGAGGTCATGGATTGATGGAGCTGGGGCTGAAGTTCTTTGCCAGCTTCTGGCATCACTGACAGGAGATGAAACAAGACAGAAGTGGCTGGTGCCGGGCACTGGAGCCAACAGCTGCTGGAAGTGCAAATTAACTCGCCCTTATTTTGTGTCCCTGCCAGAATGGTTTAGCAGAGAGCCAAAGTGAAGGCACTATAGACAGCGGGCAAACAGTAGAGGGCACGTGCTAGCCATCCCAGCATGAGCTCATTTAATTTTGTTTTGTACCAACTCCCTGAGGTCAGTACTGCTCCCTGCTTAGATTCAGCCATGACAGGGCACCTAAGGTGATGATGGCTTGCACAGTTAGGGTACGTCTCTCTCATGTTCACTCGGGGGCGATGTCAAGAGACGGGCTAGGGTCCATGATGTTGGCACCCAGGGCTTTTCTATCTTATTATTTCTCTGATGTCCTCACTGTGAAGCTTGTAGCTCATTATCCAAGAGCCATCTCATGCTTCAGGCACCACTGCCACATGCAAGCAGTGGAGAGAGAAGGAACAAGAAGCAGTCCCTTCTGAGGAGCTCTTGGAAGGCACAAAGCACCCTTCAGCTCATAGCGTCTGGGACACAGCAGCAGGCGGGGCTGAGAAATGGAATCTTTATTCTGCGTAGCTACGTGTCCAAGTGAAAGCAGAAAACTGACGTGTCTGTGGACTAAGAAAGAAGAGAAAATGGGACTGGACTACTTCCAGTCTGTCCACAATGCTGCTTTTTCTTCTTGTGTCTTTTTTTGAGACAGGGTCTCCCTGTAGCCCCAGCTGTCCTGGAACTAACTGTGTAGACCAGGCTGGCTTTGAACTCACAGAGATCTCCCTACCTCTGCCCCCCAAGTGATGGGATTAAAGGCATGTGCCACCACGCCTGGCTGAGATGAGGCTGAGATGAGTTTCTTTTTTTTTTAATTTAAAATTTTATTTTTCTCTATGTGTATGAATGTACTGTCTGCATGCAGGTTTGCGCACCCATGTCGTGCAATGCCACAGAGGTCAGAAGAGGGTGTTGGATTCCCCTGGAACTGGAGTCAAAGACTGTTCTCAGCTGCCATGTGGGTGCTGGGGATCAAACCCGGGTCCTCTGCAAGAGCAATTGGTGCTCTTAACCGCTAGGCCATCTCTCCAGCCCCTGACATGAGTTTCTTAATGTCACACTTTGTATGGGGATGGAGCTCTGGCAAGGCCACCCATGCTTTTAGGACCACTGCATACTAATCCTAAGATGCCTAGTCGCCTCTATGACATGGCATGCTTTTTGATTATAAGCTGTACACATTCTCTCATATACTTTATGTAACAATATTTTTGTTATCTTTAAAATATTTTATTATTAACTATTTTATTATTTATAGTATTTATTGTTTTAAGGGTTTGTTTATTACATTTTTTTTTTTTTTTTTGGTCTTTTTGAGACAGGGTCTCCCTGTAGCCCCAGCTGTCCTGGAGCTCACTATGTAGACCAGGCTGGATTTGAACTCAAAGAGATCCACCTGCCTCTGCCTCCCAAGTGCTGGGATTAAAGGCATGCACCACCACACCTGGCTTATACATATTTTTTATTTTGTGTATGTACGTGTGCCTATGTGAATTTATGTATACCATGTGCATGCAGTAACCCATTGAGGCCAGAAGAGGGTGCCAGAGCTCTTGGAACTAGAGTTACGAGCAATCGTGAACTTCCTTGTAGGTACTGGGAACTGTATCTGGATCATATACAAGAGTAGTACATAGCTGGTTGTGGTGGCACACGCCTTTAATCCTAGCACTTGGGAGGCAGAGGCAGGCGGATCTTTGTGAGTTCAAGGCCAGCCTGGTCTACAGAGTGAGTTCCAGGACAGCTGGGGCTACAGAGAGACCCTGTCTCGAAAAGACCAAAAAAAAAAAAAAAAAAAAAGAGTAGTACATGTTCTGGACTTCAGAGCCGTCTTTCCACTCCCTGTTGTTTTGATGTTGTTGTTGTTATTGTTTATTAAGAGAGAGGTTTATGGTGAGCACATGTGTCAATGTACATGTGTTGGAGGTCAGAGGACAACCTCGGGGTCCATCCTCACCTTCTACCTTGTTTCGGGCAGGGTCTTTTTGTTCTTTGCTGTTGCATAAGCCAAAGTAGTAGCCCTAGAGCTTTCAGGGAGACTCCTGTCTCTGCCTTCCGTCTTGCCATAGGGGCCCTGGGGTTAGGGCCATGTGCAGCTGTGCTTGGCTTTATGTGGTTCTAGGGATTTGAACTCTGGTCCACAAGCTTGTGCAGCAAGCACTTTACTCACTGAGCCATCTCCCTAGCCCTATTTATTTCTCTTTTGAGACAGGATTATGGTTTGTAGCCCAGAATGGCCTTCTGCCTCAGTTTCTCAAGTACTGGGATTATAGACATGTGCCACCATACTGGGATGAGCTAGTGAATTTTTTACTTCCTTTCTTCCCATTTACAAATCTGAAAGAAACGGGGCTATTTCTGTTTGCCATTTTCTTTTTTTCTGAAGAGATCTGTATTCTTTGAAGCTGTCTGTCAGTCTGTGAAGGCCCAATTTGTGGTGGTGTTAATGAAGAGTTTGGTTTTTTTGGGGGGGGTCTTTTCGAGATGGGGTCTCCCTGTAGCCCCAGCTGTCCTGGAACTCACTCTGTGGACCAGGCTGGCCTTGAACTCACAAAGATCCACCTGCCTCTGCCTCCCAAGTGCTAGGATTAAAGGCATGCACCACCACGCCCGGCTTGAAGTGTGTGTGTGTGTGTGTGTGTGTGTGTGTGTGTGTGTGTGTTTGTGAGTGCTGGTGCCCTTGGGTCCCCTGGAGCTGTAGTTACAGGTGGTCATGAGCCGCTTGATTAGGCAGGAGGAGGCTTTGTGATTGCTAGGAGCCACCCTGTGTGCTTTCTTTAGCGTTCCTTGTATTGAACAGAGTGCTTGGTCATAGTAGGTATGTATGTTAGGAAAGCATCAGTGATGTCCGAGGTGGGGGTGGCAGAGATGGGATGAGATGGGAAAGCTTGAGTCAGGTCTGGCCTCATTGCTTTCCTAATGATCTAGAACTGTTCCCTTTAAATTAGAGTGGGTCATAGGTTTGCATTTCCAGCAAACACAGCGCTGGAGATTCAGAGGCCACCCTGGGTCTTGTGCAGTGACTGTTTTGAGCATCTTCTACTTGTCTCTGCTGTGAGTCTGGGAGCACAGACATTGAAACTGTCAGATTCTGTGTCATCTCAGGACTTGGTGGAACAGAGCAGCCTGGCAGTGGCTGAGATGGCAGACTAAACACGCTGCTGGGCACTGCTGTGGGATGAGGGCAGATGGGGCTGGAGGTGCTGGGCAGATGTCTGGAAGTCCTGCCCAGCAAGCAGACTGGGGGCATTCTAGCAGAACAGGTGGAGGCCAGGGCTGACCAGAGGAAAGGTGGAGGAGAAGTTGAAAGCCCAACCTTCTTTTTGTTTTTGAAGTGGTAGAAACCCTAGCCAGATTTCAGGGAGGTGTGGTATCGGGTAAAGGGATTGTTCTAAGAAGGGAGGCGGCTCCTTCTGCAGAAACCACACTCCCATCCTGAAGGCAAATAACCCCAAAACACGGTTCTTGCTGTGGCTTTCTGTAAACTAATACCTCCAGGGACCGCCCAGGAAATATACTGGAACACTGTTCCCATTTTCCCTTTGAGCTGGGAAAAGAGTGACCCGAGCCAATGGGAGATGGACTGCAATGGACCCCTGGACTGCAATTCTTTTTTCCCTTGATTGATACTGTGTCTTGCCTGGGGAAATATCTAGTTCCTGATCACCACTTCTTCAGGAGCTGGTCCTGTGGTAGAGCAACTGCTCTTGTCTTATAGTACTAGGGGTGATGGCTGTTTCCAGGGTTCTGAATTGTTGGTGGGAAAACAGATCACTAGGAACACCCCCAACTGCCCTCTGAGAATATCAGATCCTTGTTTCTTGAGTAGCATTTAAAATTTTTAAAAATTTTATTCAATACCTTTATTTTATGTGTGTAAGTGGACGCATGTTGTGCAATCCCCATGGAGGTCAGCAGAAGGCATTGGAATCCCCTGGAACTGCAGTTACAGATGGTTGTTAGCTGCCATGTGAGAGCTGGGAATTGAACCTGGGTCCTCTGCAAGAGCAGTCAGTGCTCCTAACTGCTGAGCCATCTCTGCAGCCCCTTCAGTAGCATTTTGATGGTGCAGACAGTATGGCAAAATGGAAAGCAATAGAGTCAGGTCTCAGCCCCCTCCCCTGAGCTCACACTGCCTCCCCTGCTACTTCCCCTTGGAGGATCATGGACTTCCCATGTATGAAATCAACAAAAACGGCTCCTCTGCCTACCAGGGAGCAAGCTAGGTCCTAGGGAGGTGATAATGTTACCATGGTGATGATTTATATTGGTATAGCCCAGGGAAATGGAGACAGAGGAAAAGGGACAAAAGTATCCTTCTGTCCTGCTGGATACCTGGTTGCCATGGTGAAGGTGGAGAGACAGTAGAAGAGACCTCTCTGGTGGTTACAAGTTGGATGATGATGATGACATGTGTCATCATTTCTTGATGAAACTTTGCCATGTGACTCTCTTCACTGTTTTCTACAGTCCTACCATAGGAACTATGACCGTCCTTTCCATTTTACAGAGAAGGGGTTGGGCCAACAACTGAAGTTTACACCACCAGTATGTGGAGGAGGTAGAACCGGAACTTGGGGATGTTGGAGTCATAGTGAAGCCTGTAGTCCGGCCCTGGTCATTGTCTTTGGACATCTATTTCTCTTTGGGTAGACGCTCAAAGTAGCTACTGGAAATGACCCTAGAGCCTGCATGGAATCCACATTCATTGTGGCCTCTCCAGTGACAGGAACTGTGCGTGGCCTCTCCGTAGCAACCCACACAGTAGTGCAAGGATAATTATCCTCCCTCCTTACTCAAGCACATTCCTTCCCACCAGGCAAACTCACTATTAGTCGAAGTCCCCACCACCAGTGAGTGACCGTGAAGGCATGGACTCAACAGGAGGGGTTGAGAAAAGCGGACGTGGGGCTGGGCACTCCTTCCTGTCTGTTGGCATTCAGCTCCCAAGGTGTGGTGCTGTGGTTGGCTCTCTCCCTAAGTCCACCTGCTGTTGTCTTAGCGTTCAGCAGCCCAGGCCAGCAGGCAGGTACGTTTCTAAGATGCAGAGGGAACCAGGCGTTACCACCTGCCGGGGACCCAGGGCTTACTGTGATCATGTCACATGTGTCATTCTGTTCTGCTTGGCCCTGAATAAGACCATTGTGAGCACAGCACCAATTTCCCTAGGATTATAGAGTCTCCCTAGTCTCAGGGAGGACCCTGAGACTGGCAGTGCCCAGGTCCTGTTTCTGTTGCCTCTGGCATTCCCACGGTACCACAAAAGTGAAGGCCCATGGGCCCAGTTCCTGGCTCTGGATAAATATGTTTTTGTCCTGAGATACTTTGTATGGTTTGGGCAGATTGGATTTCCTCTCTTTAAAACTAGTAATCCATTTCTTCTTTTTCTACTTTCCCGTTTACAAATACCAATTGGCTCCAATTTACCCTTCAGGGTTCAGTCCTTCTAAAATATGTGGCTTCTCTTGTGCTTTTTTTCTTTGTAACTGTGGGCTGTAAACCCTTTCACTAGCGGCTAGTCTCCAGTGGGAGGCATGCACATGTGTAAAAGACATTGTGCACGGAGCAAATGAAGGTTTTATCAATAGCACTGTGGTATGTCAAGTCAAAGACATCCTTAGTTCTATTATACATTGCTGGTCTTTTATCACTGATTCCATAGTACTGAGCAAAAAGCTCCTATTAAAGTACTCCATCTAGGGCAAGAGGCACCCGGGCTACAGAGACGTGAACGGTGAAAAAAAAATATGGCATTTGAAATCATTAAAACACAGACTGAGCCGGGCGTGGTGGCTCATGCCTTTAATCCTAGCACTTGGGAGGCAGAGGCAGGTGGATCTTTGTGAGTTCGAGGCCAGCCTGGTCTACAGAGTGAGTTCCAGGACAGCTGGGACTACAGGGAGACCCTGTCTCAAAAAGACCAAAAAAAAAAAAAAAAAGATAAAACACAGACTGTAGAGATGTTTATAAGCAAAACACACAGGAGTGTTTATACTAATGAATTAGCAGAAGAAAGGAAGGGCAACTCCAAACCTGCTTTGTGTTATTAGGTTGAGGGTATCAACAAAGGGAACACCTGGCACAGCACGCCTGGGTTATTTCATAGACTCCTAATAGGGAGTGGGTGGTGGAAACTGGCCCTCTCTGGTTCCAGGAGTCACCTGGGGAATGTTCCAGAAAACATATTCCTAAGCTCCATCTTCGGCCTACTGACTTTAAATCTGAGGTTCAGGTTCATGAATCTTTACAGTATAACCCCTACGTGTCACCTCCTCCATTTATAAGGAAGAGCAGGGAGGCCAGGTCAGTACAGAAGAGTTGCTGCCGGCATCCCTAGACTCTGAAGCTGTGCAGCTCAACCCTGAACTCAGAGCCCTCTGTCCTGTCCTCTTAGGACATGGCCTCACACAGAGCTCAGGCTGCAGCTTGGTTTCCGGGCCATTTGTTAGCTTTGGCCTGTCTACCTTCCACAGCACCATTCCTCAGTTTGATGGATTGATAATAGATAGCTCCTGCTGGATCCAGGAGGGACAACCTTGGATTCCCTGGGTGTCATCCTCAGAGGGACAGTGTGTAAGCAAGCACAGGCCGAGGTCACGTCTACTCCTGGGTCACGTTGAGGGGCCTTTCCCCCCACAGGCCATGTGGGAGCAGTGCCAGTTACTGAAGAGTGCCTCCGTCTTCGCCCGCTGTCATCCTCTTGTGGATCCTGAGCCATTTGTGGCCCTGTGTGAGAAGACTCTGTGCACCTGCACTACAGGACCAGAGTGTGCATGCTCCGCCCTCCTGGAGTACGCCCGGACCTGCGCCCAGGAAGGGATGGTTCTGTACGGCTGGACTGACCACAGTACCTGCCGTAAGTTTCTGCCTTCCCCATGTCTGGCACAGGCTGTCTGTCCTGGGGTGGTGGCAGTCAGCGTGTTTGGAACTGCACCTTCCACCACTGCAGTCAGCCAGGGGTGTCTATAGAGCCATGTGCCCCCAAATGGGTCCTTCCCTCTGTCACCTTGTCTTGTGAGCACTGGCCCACAAGGGAGTCCTTTCTGTCATGGTCTTTATGGAGGCTGAGGCAGCCTTTGAAGTCCTATTCCATGGCTCCCTCAGGAAACCTGTCCCTCGGATTCCCACAGTTGTTTCTGCGTCTAGCTCGGCAGCTGGGATCTCTGTGCTTGACTTCACAGTCTCCCCATCTGAATCAAGGAGGAACAGGAGGTTATCCAAGCTGTCCACGGGGTGGTCCCCGAAAGGCCACAAGGCCTTCATTAAGTCTTCCCTCTTATTAGCTTGTGCTTCCGGCCTCTGTTTCTTCTGCTTTGCAATGCCTGTTTACTATCTCCTAATCTTACCCTGTCTGTAGTCATTACCACCATCTCCAAATTACCATGATTATATAGAGACTTCTCTGGGTTCTTTGCAAGAAGCCTTCTCTCTCCCTACACTGATCAAAAGCTGTTTGATGGACATCTGGTTGGCTACAATTAGGCACATATCATAAACAGAGGGAGGTGGAGGACCTGGCTGGTTTTGACTCTGCGCACCTGAGTTTCAGAGTGTGGCAAACAGCTTTGACATCGAGCTTGTCATTTCGGCTGGGGGGGGGTTAAGAAGGTGGGGATTAGCTTCTTCTCTGCATGGGGAGAGAAAGCCTAGCTTCTTAGGCCTTTGAAGGCAGAGTGGAGGAGATTACTGATAGGTGTTAGAGAACGGAGCAATTGTTTGGGTGGTGGTGGTGGGGGAGGGGCAGGCCGTGCCAATGAGGAGTTGGGTGACCAGAGAGGTAGTTAGACAATAAAGCCCAAAGGTGACCCTGCAGAAAAGTGGACAGAGACATGGAACAAATGTCTCCATCCAAACAAAGTAGGCATGAATAGAACAGAGTGTGCCCTGAGCTGGGGGTGGGGAGGGGGTCATTGATTGGAGACGGTATTATGAGGAAGAGGGGCTCTCAGCAGAGGAGGAGCTGATGGCCTCTTGCTGCTCCTTGGGACCTGCTCCTTTTCAGCCCAGTATTTGGTGTAACCCTGAGAAGGTTTTAGATGAAAGAGACAGAACACCGAGGAACAGAACATTGCCCATCTTTCTTCATGGAGGACAGAAGTCCGGAAGGCAGGAGTGTCTGGCCCAGGCATCCCAATATGTCTCAGACAGAGCCTGGCAAAATAGATGTTCTTTGAGGGGAACGCTGCCTTCAGAAGGGCCGTGGGCCAGCGGAGGGGAGATGGCTTGTGAAGCCCGGAAGACAGAGCTGACCTCATAGGGGCCAAGCCGGCTGTGTCTGTAGTGTGGTCTGGAAGCTGCTGTGCTGGGCAATGCTCTGGGAGGGTCCTTTGATTTGTCTTTCAGGCCCAGCATGCCCCGCTGGCATGGACTATAAGGAGTGTGTGTCTCCTTGCACCCGGACTTGCCAGAGCCTGCCCATCAATGAAGTGTGTCAGCAGCAGTGTGTGGATGGCTGTGGCTGCCCTGGTAAGGAACCTCCCACTTCGTTTATAAACTTGAGACCTTGCCAGTGGCCTTGGCTTTGGGAAAAGAGATGTGTGTGTGTGTGTGTGTGTGTGTGTGTGTGTGTGTGTGTGTTGCCCTCATTGCCGAAATCAGAGGACTTTTATTTCATCTTTAAAAGCCTTTGTACAGAGGGATCAGGATTGAACTGGTCTTTATTTTTAATTTATGTTTTCCTGTTGTACTGTATTCAGAAAAGCACTGTATCTAGGGAAATAAGAGGATGGTCTAGTCCCCAACAGTGACTTTTTAGGGAGCTCCTGGCTTGGTTTGAACTGTATTTTTGTTTTCTGAAGGTTTGGGGACACAGATTCAGAGGAAGAGCTTTTATAAAGGGTCCCGGGGTGGCCATGTGTACGCAGCTGTAAAGGTCTTTGAACCAGACAGTCTATCTCTGGGAGACTGTATTAGTCAGGAGCCATGTTTAACTACAGGGAATAAGTCCTGTGTTTTGACTTATGACTTATCTCCTTGAAGATGTTGAACGAAACTGTTAACTCTCTATGTTCCTCTAGGGAGTGGAGAGGAATAATCTCCCTCCTCCTTCAGATCAAATCATGCAAGTTCTTTGAGTTTCCTGGAAAAAGCGTAGGCTCTCGGGTTTCCCTAGTGAACAACCTCGGGCTAACTCTTTTCATCTGTATTCCATTCCATTCCATTAATGCAAAGTTAAACACCACAGCACAAGTTCTTAGAGTTTTCCCAGAGAAGCCCGCAGCTCATGACCACCCGTGGGTTCGAGAGATGACAGATGAATATGATGATGACAATGTTGAGATCTTTGTCTTGATGCCCTTGAAACCCAGAGGGAGAGCTCCTCGATGAAGATCGCTGTGTGCAGAGCTTCGAGTGTTCTTGTGTGCATTCTGGGAAGAGATACCCTCCTGGTGCCTCCCTCTCTCAAGACTGCAACACGTGGTAACTGGGAACACAGAATATGGTCTACCCAGGGGCTTTGGGAGGGGGACCTTGGGGTGGGAGGGGCTATAGTAGGTGGCCCAGGAGTCGGCCTGGGTTGAAAGTTGGGAACAGGTATTGGAGGCAGTGATGGAATGCAAGGGTTACATTACCAGTCTGCTCAGAGGGTGGGAAGTCAGGGGATGCATCCTTCCCATGCAGCACCAACATCTCCAAATGATGCTTTGGTAAGTGATGCTCCCTCCCTGCAGAGGGGCTGTATAACCGCGTGCACACAGCTTCCGTCTTTACAGCTTTTACCTGATGGGTGGAGGTCAGCAGCAGTCCTCCAGTTTGTCCTCCATGGAGCCTGGGACAGCCAGGCTCAGCCTGTGTGCCTGTCTTTGCTTTAGTAAGACATCTCTTCAAGAAATGTTATTACCTCTGCTCATTACCTCTGGCCAGCTCTGCCTGTCTGTCCCCTGTGCACCAGCTGTTTAAAATTAGTTAATTTTTATTTTATTTGTATGAGTGTATTGCCTGCATGTGTGTACGTGCACTCTTGTCGTGCAATGTTGATGGTGGCCAGAAAGGGCATTGAATCCCCTGGACCTGGAGGTATGGACAGTTGTGGGTGCTGGGAATTGAACCCAGGTTCTCTGAAAGAGCAGGTAGTGTTGTAAACTGCTGAGCCATCTCTCCAACCCTCCTTGTCCCATCTTTAGACTTCTCTCTATGTGCAGCCTGTAGCGTCCACTGAGCCCTCAGGGGGTCCTCCCTTCGCTGACCAGCATGGGCCTGGCTTACTCCTCTCACCAGCTCTCTCCTCCTCCTTTTGCTTACTATGTGTAGGGCAGGAATGGGGCTCCTTAGCACTGGAACAGACTTTTAGGGCCGTTAGTTACCCTACTTTATTTTATTTTTTATTTTATTTTTCCTGTTTCTTCCCCTTGCAACATCTTCAAAGGATTTTATTTTATTTTATTTTATTGCTAAAGCTGTCCTGGACTACCTTAACCTCCTGAAGGCTGTTCTGGTACCAGCTCCCTTCTTCTTCTTCCTCCAGATCCCTTCCCTGGGGAGGGCGGTGGTAGGCTCTGGTTAACCCAGGTGCCCTTCTAGCAGAACTATGAATGACATGTGGTTCTTTTTCTCAACAGCATCTGCAGAAACAGCCTGTGGATCTGCAGCAATGAAGAGTGCCCAGGTAGGCCCCAGCATGCTTCTTTGTATCCTCCCTTTCTCAAGAAGCGCATCTTCCCTTGCTGGCTGGACAGGGCACCCACCACGAAGTACCGAGCAGGCGATGCTTCTGACCCCAGCCCTGGTTTGGGATCCCAGCTGCGCTGTGGGCTCTTCGTGGGCCCAGCTGGGTATTCAATAGTGGAAAGGGGAGGAGGCCTCCCTTCCCACCTCCTGTTTGCTGTTGGGATTAAGGTTGCTGAGCCCTTAGACCTGAAAGGCCGGTGAACTAAACAAAGAGGAGAATTTATCTGGAAAATCTAGAGGAAGAAGGTGTTGGTAATTCTTTTGAAAATCAACAGGAAGAGGTGTCGATAACTCTTTGGGCTTGAAGTGAGAATCTAACCAGAAGTTTTTCAGGTAAAAGTCAAGTTCTTGCAGCTCAGAAAGGCTGGGGTTGGCCACATGTCCCAATACACTAATTAAACAGACACGTAAAGGTGAAAAGCAGAGAAGGGAGATTTGTTTAATGATGCTGCATTGGGAACAGGAACAGATAAGGAGGTCGAGTGTACTCCGAGTCCGTCTTCAGGGTGCTGACAGGAAGGTCTTCCCAAGAAGTCTTAACCCCTGTCACATGCCGTCCCCCAAGATGGCTGCTTCTGCTCCAGGTGCAGCCTGGGGTTCTCTCCTGGGAGGTTCTGCTATCCCAGAAATCCAAGGTGACTCAAGAGGAAAGGAATGACATCTCTGTCCCTTCAGCTAAAGTACAGGTGGCAGGCACAGGAAGGTAGATGCCTGGCTTCATCTGGTTCTTGTTTACCAAGTGAGGGGGCCGTGCTTTTTAACAGAAGCAGTTCCTAAGCGCCCTTTCAACGGTTTTCCAGGAATGTTCTGGAATGCTTGATATGCAGACATGATGTGCTTCAAGAACCA
This sequence comes from Rhizomys pruinosus, assembly GCA_009823505.1. Lineage (NCBI taxonomy): Eukaryota > Metazoa > Chordata > Mammalia > Rodentia > Spalacidae > Rhizomys > Rhizomys pruinosus. Next base: position 1,521,170 of record VZQC01005224.1, read on the forward strand.
GGAAACTAGGACATCAAAGGATTTACCCCCCTGTGGACCCATTTCAGCTGCAAGGCTGAAAACTCTGCTTAGGAAAACAGCATTATAATTTCTGCTCTTTGCATTCATTTGTTTGACTCTCCTGACTGCAAACCTCGCCCATTGAAAGCCCCCATCACTGTACTCCTAGTAACTAGATCTTCCTCTTCATGCTCACTCCTGTGGTGGCTTTTCATGTCACCTCATCCTTACAATCCGTGATGCAAGTACAATTTGTTCTCATCTCACAAAAGAGGAAATAGGAAAAAAAAAAATAGAAAAAAAAAAAAAGAGAAAATAGACCCAGAGAGGTTAAGAGATTTTTTTCCCCCCCAGAGTCACACAGCCTCAAAGAGGCAGAGCCAGGACTCAAACTCATAATTGCCTGGCTTCAACCATTGCTCTTCTCTTATCTGGTCCTAGACCAGAAGTGACTTGGGTACTGGAGTCCTATCTGAGCTCCATGGATTATAAGCTTTAGGGTTATGTAGGACCTAATATGGTGCCTGTCACACTGGGAAAATTCTGGAACTTGATAAGAACTAGATCAATTACTTTAGCCCAGGGATTGCTACTAGCCTTACTACCTTTTGGAGACTCTTTTTTTTTTTTTTTTCTGAGACAGGGTCTCCCTGTAGCCCCAGCTGTCCTGGAACCCGCTCTGTAGACCAGGCTGGCCTTGAACTCACAAAGATCCGCCTGCCTCTGCCTCCCAAGTGCTAGGATTAAGGGCGTGTGCCACCAAGCCCGGCTCCTTTCTGCTTCTTTAAGAATTCTCCAAAAGAGCAGGGCGTGGTGGCACACGCCTTTAATCCTAGCACTTGGGAGGCAGAGGCAGGTGGATCTTTGTGAGTTCAAGGCCAGCCTAGTCTACAGAGCGGGTTCCAGGACAGCTGGGGCTACAGGGAGA
>VZQC01005224.1:1522120-1552090 GCA_009823505.1 Rhizomys pruinosus
AAAAAAAAAAAAAAAAAAAAAAAAAAAAAAGCAGAAAGGACCAGAATTGCTCCTGAAAAGTGATATGTGTGCTTCATTCCCACTGCTGAAAGTTTCAGTAATTAACTCATTTAAAACATAATATCTAAACATCAAGTGTCCATTGCATAGATCTGTGAGCCACAGTGGACAGAGTAGGACTTTAGCTTGCTGTGTTTTTTCAGACCGACTACCAGCTTAGGAAGTCTTAACACTGGTAACTTTAGGTGGGTGGTGAGGGGATCTTCTATGTATTATTCTTCCATTCATCCATTCATCCAGCCATTGTATCCATCTATCCATAATCAGTCTATCCATCATCCATCTATCCATCCAACATCCAGCCAGCCAGCCAACCATCCATCCATCCTCCATCCAACATCCAGCCAGCCAACCATCCATCCATCCATCCAATCATCCATCCATCCAACATCCATCCATCCATCCATCCATCCATCCAATCATCCATCCATCCATCCAACATCCACCCATCCATCCATCCATCCATCCATCCAGCCAACATCCATTCATTCAGCCAGCCAACCATCCATCCATCCATCCAATCATCCGTCCATCCATCCATCCATCCATCCATCCAACATCCATCCATCCATCCATCCATCCAATCATCCATCCATCCATCCATCCAACATCCACCCATCCATCCATCCATCCATCCATCCAACATCCATCCATCCATCCAGCCAACCATCCATCCATCCAACATCCATCCATCCATTCATCCAACATCCATCCATCCATCCATCCATCCATCATCCATCCATCATCCATCCAACATGCATCCGTCCATCCATTCATCCAACATCCATCCATCCATCCAACATCCATCCATCCATCATCCATCCATCCATCCATCTATCCAACATCCATCCATCCATCCATCCAACATCCATCCATCCATCCATCCATCCATCCAACATCCATCCATCCATCCATCCATCTATCCAACATCCATCCATCCATCCATCCATCCACCCAACATCCATCCATCCATCATCCATCCATCCATCATCCTACCCACCCATCCATCCATCCATCATCCATCCATCCATCATCCCACCCATCCAACCATCCATCATCCATCATCCATCCATCCATCCATCCATCCATTCATCATCCTTCTATACATCCATTCATTCAGCCACTGTATTCATGAAAGTCTAGTCTGGACAATACCATCCCATGGCCTTCTGTTCAAAATCTAGAAGACCTCTGCTGAAGATCTGGGACAGCTTGCTGACACTACAGTCTACAGTGTTCCCTACACCCCTGAACCCCTTCCATTCCTCTGCAACACACACTGCCAGGGAAACCCTGTGAAGTTGGTATCCAGGAGGTGGGGAAGTTTTGTTAGAACATGGAAGGAGCACGGCTCTTACTAGAGACTGTCCTTCATGTCCTTCAGATGAGCAGAACCCTTGTTGCAGAATTTCAAGCTTCTAGTGGAAGACTGGGGAAGGTAGTTTCCTAAAGCAGACCTCTTGAACATGTGTGTGTGTGTGTGTGTGTGTGTGTGTGTATGTGTGTGTGTGTGTGTGTGTGTGTGTGTGGCCTTGGATGGGGGCTGGGAACCCAGGCTTTGGATGCAGGCAGTTTGGTTGAAATTCCATTGGTCACTTACTAGCTGGATGACTCTGGTCATGATTCACAACAGGGCTTCCTAATCTGTGGCACAGGGACAATAACCACAGATTCACTCCATGGCTACTGTGTGGCTGTTAGTACTGGGACATAGCAGATGCTCCATCAGCATGGGCCAGAGAGCAAGTAGCGTGATTAGATAGGGTCTGAGTGGGATGGAGGTCCAGAGCAGACTGGAGGGAGCAGGCACGGGGTGCGGTGAGCTGGGAAGGGGCAGGTGGGGCAGGGAGTGGAGGTGTAAGAAGGCGACATGGATCTCCCTGGGGGAAGGGAATAACCTTAGAGTAATCTGTCACTCATTGTGTTCAAGATAATTTTATTTCTTATTTGTTTTGTGCTGGGATGGAACCCAGAGACTCCTGCTTGTTAGGCAAGTGCTCTGCCACCAACTGAGCCACAGTACGGCCCCTGTTTGGGATAGTTTGATGGATTCTAACTTAGCCCTATGATTCCACCCTGAGATTTAGGGTCAGTCTGTTTGAGAAAGCTTGTAAAAAGGAAGACACACCTCACATCTCTGGATACCAGGTATCCAGGAGCCTCTCTTATAGGAGTACAGGTTCTGGGGTACCCGGGCTCATGGGAATTCAGTCTCCCCAAGGTCTTGGGGATGGGGATCTCCCGTTATATGATGTCCGTGGCCTATTCCCATTCTCGTTGGGGCCCCTGGAGTCATATCAGCGCTCCTTCAGGCCAGGCTATGCAGTTGCACGGCCTCTGTGCTGTCTCCAGGCCTTACTTAGCAGGTGCCCACACTGACTGGGATCAAAATGACACCAGGGATGGCCCTGAAGAGATCAGACTTATGGGAGACCACAGAAGCCGGCCCGTGGAGCACTGTTGGGTCGAGTGCTCATGTTCAAAGTGTTCTTTGCCCACTTCGGAAGACTGCATCAGTTTAACTTCTCTGCCTTGGTTTCTTCATCTGAACTGGGAATGACAGGGGTCCCTTCGGAGCCAGTGAGGTGGCTCCCATGGTGGAGAGATGCATCAAGCTTATGTGGTCAGAATTACATTACGGTGAATTACAGGCTAGGTTGGAGGAGCCTGGTGTCTGCCGGAAGTCTGTTTTTACATTGCTTGAGGCCTGTGGATTGACATTTCTGTGGGAAAAGATGAGGGCCAATAACAGAGCAGTGTGTCCAGGACCAACTAGCTGCATACCGAAGGGTTTATTTACAAGAGAGAATCTGTGCCTACCAGACGAAAGATTGCTTTTCCTCTCCTCGTCTTCCGATTCCTCCTCATCCCCTTTTCTTCCTCTTCTCTCTTTCCTCCTTATGCTCATCTTCCTCTCTTTTCCTCCTCTCCTCTCCCTACTTTTCTTGCCTCCTGCTTCCTTCTTTTAAAGGAAGGGTTATCCCCCGTCATGCTTTAGAAGGCTCCTTTGGGTGCTGTCAGGAATTCTCTTACTTCCATTCCTTTTTCCAGCCCACTGTGGTCAGATAGTTTGTCCTTTTGCTGCCTGCCTGCAAGTGATGAATGTCTTCAGCGTCCCACTGTGGGCAGAGTGACATGAATGTGGCCATTGTTTGGGTGATCCCCCAGTTCCCTGGACAACTATTTCCAGGCAGTTCACCCATCCATTTCCCCAGGTTTCCTGTGTTTGCAACTCAGTCCCTTCATTGGACCAAGGAGATAAGCTACACATAATATTTAGACTCCTGAGTCCCGAGAAACAAGTCAGTAGGGTCAGGCCAGGAAACCGGCTCAGAGGATTGGAGTCGAGAAAGTTTTGCTTTGGAATAGTTGCAGTGTTTTCCCATTGACCCGTCTTTTCCTGGGCATTGTCAAAGAGATTGGAAGCCTAGTTTTTGTACTCAGATAAGAGTGTTCTTGACAAAACAGAGGTGGCTGGGGCAGGATTCCCACCCATTTCAGTGCAGCTGGGTCAAGACATTTGACATAAATTACCAGGTTGCTTTATTTGTTCAATGCTGGTGATTACAGAGCAGCCATTTGAAAAGGTTTTCCTGTGACATTGCTGGATGCCAGGACACTCCCAATGAGCCAGGGCGACCCTTGGCTCCATCGTCGCTCTTCTGATTCCCAACACGGCTCACCCGACTCTTGTCCTTTTGGGCGGATGTGGTATGGGAGGGGATGTGATGGGAATGGGCCGCGGCTTTCTTCTAAGTTAATCCAGCTGGTTCTGTTCCCTGGCTCTGCCATCCTGGTAGAGGTCAGGAGGCATGGAGGCCAGAGAGAGTGACACTTGCTGGTCTCCTGGGAGTACCTGCCCTGACTCCTGCTTCCAATTGTTCCCAAGGCAGAGCCGCACCTGGATCCAAAGCTGTACAGTCTAGCTTGGCTCGGCTCTGCCTGTTGTTGAGAATATGGGCATAAGGTGGCAGGCACTGGGGTCCTCTGATGCTGTCAGATGGGCACAGAAACCTCCCTGTGGCTTTTGGGGACTGTGTCAAGATGAAGGATCGGGCCCTGGAAATGAGCCCAACTGGAATTTCAGGCTTTCCTTGGGGGAGCGTCAGGGTTTGGTTGCTCCACGGAGAACTCAGCCTTGGCTGTGTGGATTCAGAGATGGTGGGGTTGCAAGAGTCCCCTTCTTCATGGGGCACCCCTCATTTCTACAGTGTAATGGTGGGACAGAGAGAAGGGGCAGAAACAGAGATGGGCGCTCACAAGAGAGCATCATGTTTGCTTTGTTTTAGCTTTAGTCAGTTGTGGGTTCTGAGAATGGGGTTGCCCCAAGCTGGGTCAGGACATTGGCAGGGTCTCTGCTTCATAGACATCCTCCTGAATGTGTGGAATCAGGGCTGGGCCCTGGGAGGATGGAGTGGTAGAGTGTCAGTTAGGTGGGAGGGAACACGTGGGGTTTCCCTCCGCAGATGTCTCAGCCTGGGCCGGGAGCTGGCCTTGTGGAGGTTAGTGATACCTGGGTAATGGTGCGGTCATGGGCGGATAGCCTCCTGGCCCCCTGCCGGCCCTGAATGGTTTACCTCTTGGCTAGGCTAGGGGCAGGAATGGAGTCCATCACTGGCTCTGAGCCAGCCTGACTCTTCTCTCCATTCCTGTTTCTGGTGGCCAGCCTTCATGGCTCTCTGGAGTGGGACTGTCCCCGGACCCCTACACATGCCAGTTCAGTGAGACCTGTGTTTCTGAACAGCCTCCCTTTGTCCTGCTGGGCTGAACTCTGCCCAGGCTGCCACCTGCAGCTGCTCCGACACTGAGCAGACGATCTTGGAGCCCCTGAGGGGGCTTCAGGAGGGAAAGAGGTGACAGGAGGTGACAGCTGGGAGCCACCCTGGCTCCAGCACAGGTGGGGTTCGGCACTGTCGTCTCTCTTAGAATCCCCATCTATCACAAGGGGTGTTGAACTGTGACCAGATCTGACATCTCGTGGTTTGAGAGTAGAAACTGGCTTAGAATCCTCTCCTGGGACTCAGTTTGGATTAGTGTGGGAAGAGGACAGCTGGGAGATTTGGAGGAAGAGCATCCTGCTTGTATGTTCACCCCATCTTGTCACTTTGGGGCTCCTCTCCTTATCTCTTCTTCTGGCTCTCTCCAGGGGAGTGTCTCGTCACAGGCCAATCCCACTTCAAGAGCTTTGACAACCGGTACTTTACCTTCAGTGGGATCTGCCAGTACCTGCTGGCCCAAGACTGCCAGGACCACTCCTTCTCCATTGTCATAGAAACCATGCAGGTGAGCTTGGCCAGGCGGCCAGTAAGGAGGCTGCAGAGTTGCATGGTTGGGGGGCAGCATCCTGGAGGCTTGATCACCTGCTTCCTGCACAGGAGGGAGTCCTTCCGGAAGTCTTTAGTGGCTTCACGCACCGAGGAAGGGCATCTACATTGTCACTCAAAAGGTCAACCCCTTCAGGACCAGTCTGTGCCCCCCCAACCCCCCGCCCCCCAGCTAAACCTCTGGAACTGGGAGCTGACTGGGGTGGGGGTGATGAAGATCCTCTCCTCTTAGCAGCACTACCGTAGCTTGTCTAAGTGTCCTTCAAAGATGAAGACAGTCGCAGGGCTTTTCACAGTAGTCCTACGCAGTAAGAAGAGCTGGGGGCCTGGGGTTCACTGTAAAAACCCATACAAGGGTGAGAAAGGGTGTGGGCAAGGCCTGAGCATAGAGCCTTCTTGTATAACTCTGGGTGTCCCACCTCACTGCTTCTTCTGTGGGAATGGAGGTGTGTTATGTAAGAAGACTCGGGCTCTGGAGTTGGGGCTGGGCGCTGGGCTGGTAGGGGCTGTGGTAAGGTCCCTCTGCATCTCCACTCGTCAGTGTGCTGATGACCCAGATGCTGTCTGTACCCGCTCGGTCACCGTGAGGCTTCCTGCCCTGCACAGCAGCCTTGTGAAGCTGAAGCATGGGGGAGGGGTTGCAGTGGACCACCAGGATGTCCAGGTCCCCTTCCTGCAAGGTGAGCCCACGCCTGCTGCCCCGGGCCTGGCAGGTTCCCCAGCCCAGGGGGCATCTCCTTCTCAACATCCATCCCTGCCTGCTTTTGGGCACCTGCTTCTTCCCTGGCAACGCGATGGAGACTTAGCCTGGGAGGGCAGGGCGGAGATCCTGGGTCTTCTGTTTCTGAATGGAAAGGCTTCCAACAGCAGAGGCTGGCACAACTGAGAGGTCACACGTGACTGGTGAAGGATCAGATCAAAGCATGCCACTTGGGGCAAGTCCATGTGGCCCTCTGCCTGGTGGGCAAAACCTCCCTGCCCCAATCTCCACCCAGCTCACACTGCTTTTATTCAACACAGCTCCCAAACTTTAGCTTCAGAGTGGCTTAGATCCCTGTCCTTCTCCATGACTCCTGGACACCCCATGACCCATAATCCTATGTTCGCACACAGCAGTTGAACTCGAGCACCGTACATTGCATGTCCATGTGTGTTTAATGCTGTGTGTGATTCCCTGAGAACTCATGTGACCCATCAGGCCAAGGTGCATGCTTCCACGTGGTCCCTACTTTTCCATAGCAGCAGACTCTGTTCTATTCAGCTTTGCACAGAGTCATTTAGCTGGCCTGGAAGCCAACAGGGTCCCAGGGGTGTTTCGATGTCAGGGACAGTGGTGGAAGGCTCCTTCAGCGGTACTGGACTGTTTAGGACTCTGGAGCTTCTTCTGCCCTCTTGTGTCCATAATGGGAATTACAGTTTACTGTAGAATGGAGAGACTCCTTTGGGACTCTGACCCCCTTTCCCCCTCCGTTTACGTCTTGTCCTGGCTTCTAGGTGACCTCCGCATCCAGCACACAGTCATGGCTTCCGTGCACCTCAGCTATGGGGAGGATCTGCAGCTGGACTGGGATGGCCGCGGGCGGCTGCTGGTGAAGGTAGGTCCCTTTCCGAGCTATGACCTCTTTGGAGTTGGACCCTTACAAAGTATCCTTTGTGCTGTGAGCAGAGTGGCTTTGTGTGGTGGGAGAAGAATTCTTTTCTCCTCATGCCCTGCACCCCCAGAGTGAGGAACAGGCCCCTCTTGTGTGTGAGAAACTGATGTTTGTTTTCTGGATTATCCTTGGGGGTTTCTCCCTTCTGGGGCTTGAGGGATCCTGCTGACTTCCAGTATGGAGCATCAGTTCCCTGTTGGGGGTGACAGGAAGACAGATTGGCTGGCCAGTTCCCTAGCTACAGCAAGGCCTGGGATCAGGGGATGTCTTGGCCGCTCACTGTCAGAAGCAAGGGAGCACCCAGCTCTGACTCAGAATCCTGTCCGTAGCCCACCTAGGGAAGGTCGTACAGCTGTCTCCTTCAGTCTTTTCTGAGCCAGTGGGTCTGTGCATGCGTGGATCACATCTTTTTGTTCTTTGGGGTTTTATAATCATGTTGGACAGCGGCCCTTCCCCTTCACCGGGCTTGCATACGTGCTGTTAAGCTTGCAAAGGCCCCACCCTGGGAGATGGGTAGAGCAGGTATCATTATCACCAGTGCTGTTTCATAAAAGGTAGCCAGTGGATGCCGAGATTCACCAGCAGCCGGCATCTGCCCTGTGGATAGATCATGGCCTTCACAGGTCACAGGGTGCTCGTGCACTCTTAAAAATGACTGAAGAGGGGCTGGAGAGATGGCTCAGCGGTTAAGAGCACCAACTGCTCTTGCAGAGGACCTGGGTTCGATTCCCAGCACCAACATGGCGGCTGTCTTTAAGCTGGGTGTGTTGGCGAATGCCTTTAATCCTAGCACTCAGGAGGCATAGGCAGTCAGATCTCTGTGAGTTCAAGCCCAGCCTGGTCTACAGAGTGAGTTCCAGGCCAGCTGGGGCTATAGGGAGACCCTGTCTCAAAAACAAACAAACAAACAAACAAACAAACAAACAAACAAAACATGACTGAAGAGCAGGGACTAGAGAGATGGCTCAAAGTTAAGAGCACTGATTGGCTGTTCTTCCAGAGGACCTGGGTTCAGTTCTCAACACTGATGTGGTGACTAACAATCATCTGTAACTCTGGTTCCAGGGGTTCCAACATCATCTTCTGACCTCCATTGACATTGTACAATAATGGCGCACTTACATATATGTAGCCAATACACTCATACTTATAAAAGAAAAAAAGTATTTATTTATTTATTTTTTGAGACAGGGTCTCCCTGTAGTAGCCCCAGCTGTCCTGGAACTCATTATGTAGACCAGGCTGGCCTTGAATTCACAGAGATCCACCTGCCTCTGCCTCCCAAGTGCTGGGATTACAGGCATGCACCACTATGCCCAGCTCTTAAAAAATATTTAAGAATGATTGAGGAAGAGGGACTGGAGAGATGGCTCAGAGGTTTAGAGCATGGCTGCTCTTCTAGAGGACCCAGGTTTGGCTCCCTGCCCCTATGTGGAGGCTAACAACTCTGTGTAACTGCAGTTTCAGGGGATCCAATACCCTCTCTGGCCTCCCTAGGCATTGCATTCCATTAGTGTCCTTACTTACATGTAGGCAACCATTCATACATAAAATAAAATATTAAAAAAATGATTGAGGAAGGACTGACCCCAAGATCTTTAGTGAGAATTATATCTATTGATGTCTACCATGTTAAAAGTTAAATCAAAGCCAAGCATAGGGGTACATGCCTGTAATCCTGCCACTCAGGAGGTTGAGGAAGGAGTCTGAAGCCAGCCTGGGCTATTTAGTGAGTTCCGGACCAGCCTGAGCTGCATAACAAGACTCTTGTCTCGGGGCTGGAGAGATGGCCTAGCTGTTAAGAGCGCCGACTGCTCTTGCAGAGGACACGGGTTCGATCCCCAGCACCCACATGGCGGCTGAGAACCATCTTTAACTCCAGTTCCAGGGGAATTCGATGCCCTCTTCTGACCTCCGCGGCATTGCACGGCATGGGTGCCCAAACCTACATGCAGCCAGTACATTCATACACATACAAGAATAAATAAAAAAATTAAAACAAAACAAGATTCTTGTCTCAAAACAGAACAAAATGCTGGGCGTGATGGCGCATGCCTTTGATCCCAGCGTTCAGGAGGCAGAGGCAGGCAGATCTCTGTGAGTTCAAGGCCAGCCTGGTCTACAGAGTGAGCTCCAGGCCAGCTGGGGCTACAGGGAGACCCTGTATCAAAAAGACAAAAACAAAACAAAACAAAACGAAACAAAACAAAAAACCCAACAGAGCAAAACAGCTGGGTGTGGTGGCACATGACTTTAAGCCCGGCATTTGGGAAGCAGAGACTGGTGGGCCAGCCTGGACTACATAACAAGTTCCAGACCAGCTGGGGCTACAGGAAGACCGTGTCTTAAAAAAAAAACAAAATCAAACCAGAACAAAACAGACCCGAACAACAAAAAGTTAAATCAGAGACACTAAAAGCATGCCTATGTTAACTCATTTATACTATAATACTAGTCCTAGTAACCTCGTAGACATTCATAAACATTTTCTTTTGGAAAAATCAATTAGACAAGGACCAGAAAGTGGCAGCAAGCAGGAAGAATACCATGCTGCACATTTCTGCAAATCTCTTTAATGATTTACTTAATAGAAGACAGCTGGATTCTCATCTCTACTTCTGCAATCCATCAGTCCTCCACAGCATCACATCATGGAGATCTGGAAAATTCCACTGTGTCCTTGTAAGACAGAAGGGAAAGATGATAACAAATTCACATTGCTATGAAGACATTCAGCCTGATGACACTTGGAAAGGGCCTCAGTGACCCTTAGGGGTCTGGAGACTGCACTTGGACAAACGCTGTCTCAGGTCATACTAGGACCCATGGAGAGCCCCTCCCACAAGCTGGAGTCCCCCCTCCCCTGGGTTTTTGGTATAATTCCAGGCTGGGTGTCGGAAGTGTGCGTGAGATGCTGTTTCCTCCATTCTCACAGGGTCATTTATTCTCTTATCGTGGACCCCTGAGGAAAAGTCCAATTAACTCCCGTTTTATTTTGTAAGAAATAGATCTGCAATCACAGAGCAGGGATCAGGAAGGGCCGGGAGAGCCTCTTGTCAGGCCATTTCCAGTTAGAATTAGAGAACTGGCACTGCTGGAGCCGCAGGGAGTTGTGGGGGTATGGGTGGGGTCTCAGATTAGGGTTGCTTGGATACAGAGCTTCGGGTCTAATCCTGCTTTCTGCTCCCCAGGCCTCCAAGGAGTAAATCTGGGGTCATGCTACTTTCCTGGCACACACCACGGGGCACAATGGCTGCGCTGGCTCTGTGTGGTTTCTCGGCTTGTGCTTCCCGTCACGGGCAGCTGTCCACCGTAATTGCAGGCTTCTCTGCTCTTTGTCTCTGCTCTGAGAATGGGCTGCAGGGCTGTCTTTGGAGTAGGTTTTGATCAGTTTAGCTAAGAAGAAGAGCAGCTGTGACTGAAGTTCGGGACACGGTCAGGTGCTCTCAGCCTGTGGCTTGTTCTTCTGTGGGTTTTGCTGTGAAAGGGTTTGTTTGTGAAGAACAGGTGCGGGGACAGGGTTGCACGAGGACTGCCCCCCCCCGGGGGGGGGGCTTGGAGAGGAGATGGCTGGAGGCAGACAGGCCTTGGGCCTCCTTCTACATCTGTGACCAGTTCTCATGCTCTGACCCTGGGCAGCTGGGGTCTAAGCAGCAGGTGATGGTCAGGTCTGCCTCAGCAGATTTCTGTGGAAAAGGGCCTGGCAGAGTCTCCACCATGTAAGAACTGTCACAGAGCAGAGGTCTGTTTCAGATGGTGTCTTCTCAGAATGTCCTGAGCACAGACACTGCTGGGCCTCTTAGCCAGCCACAGCCTGGTGGCCCCAGATAGACCCACCCTCTGACCCCGACCTGGTGGCCCCGGGTATACCCACCCTTCTGACCCCGACATGGTGGCCCCGGGTATACCCGCCCTTCTGACCCTGACCTGGTGGCCCCGGGTATACCCACCCTCTGACCCCGACCCGGTGGCCCAGGGTATACCCACCCTCTGACCCCAACCTGGTGGCCCCGGGTATACCACCCTCTGACCCCAACCTGGTGGCCCCAGGTATACCCACCCTCTGACCCCAACCCGGTGGCCCAGGGTATATCCACCCTCTGACCCCGACCCGGTGGCCCCGGGTATACCCACCCTCTGACCCCACCCGGTGGCCCCGGGTATACCCACCCTCTGACCCCGACCTGGTGGCCCCGGGTATACCCACCCTCTGACCCCGACCTGGTGGCCCAGGGTATACCCACCCTCTGACCCCGACCCGGTGGCCCCGGGTATACCCACCCTCTGACCCCGACCTGGTGGCCCCGGGTATACCACCCTCTGACCCCAACCTGGTGGCCCCAGGTATACCCACCCTCTGACCCCACCCGGTGGCCCCGGGTATACCCACCCTCTGACCCCAACCTGGTGGCCCCGGGTATACCACCCTCTGACCCCGACCTGGTGGCCCCGGGTATACCCACCCTCTGACACTGACCCGGTGGCCCTGGGTATACCCACCCTCTGACACTGACCATCCTGGCCCCTGAGGCAGGTCAACGGGACAGAGGGCAAAATCAGAGTGGGCGATGGCAGCAGTGGATGGCAGGTGGGGGTGATGAGGGGAGCTCTGGGGAGATGGGGGCACCCGATGTGTCTAAGAAGGAAAAGGGGCGAGGAAGGATGCTGAAGGGCTGGGGAGCAGGGCGAAGGCTTGTGGCTTGTTTCCAGTTCGTTCAGGTGGCCTTGACTGTTGGCATTGCGTTTCATCTGGTTTTAACAAGGGAGCTTCTCTGTGTAGTAATCTATTTTTTTTTTTTAACTCTTTTAACCAACCATTCATTCAATTTGGCAAATATTTAGACTGCTCTCCGGCACCCTCGTGCTGAATATAGCTCACTAAAATTCATGCTTTGCAATCCTCAACCCCAAGGTGATGGATGATGTTAGGAGATGAGTCATTTGGGAGGGAATGAATTCACTAGGCAGAGCCCTTGTGAATGCGATTAGTGCCCTCATAAAAGAGCCCCAGGGAGCCAGCCATCCCTTTCCACCATGTGGGGATGCAGAAAGAAGGTGCCATCTATGAGCCAGGAAGCAGGGCCTCTGCCAGATGCTGAATCTGCTGAACCTGGGCTCCCAGCTTCCAGGGAGACAGATTCTGTTGTTTATAAACCACCTAGTCTGTGGTATTTTGTTACAGCCTGCATAGATGAAGATAGGCAGCTTTCTATAACAGATGCTGAAGGTCCCATGGTGAATTAGAGAAGGCAAAATGCTTGCCTCATATAGTTTAAATTAAAATGGGGAAAGAGATAGAAACAAAGCAAATGAGTATATTATAGAGAAAGAAAGCAGGAAGTGCCAGGCAATTAAACTAAAATTTTATTTATTTGTTCTTATTTTACGTGTAAGAGTGTTTTGTATGTAAGTACACCCATGCATTCAATGCCCATAGAGGCCAGAAGAGGGCATCATATCCCCCCAGTAACTGGAGTTACAGATGGTTGTTAGCTGCCATGTGTGTGCTGGGAACCCAAACTAGGTATTCTGCAAGAACAGCCAGTGCTTTTAACTGATGAGTCATGTCTCCACCCTTCGAGTGGTTTAATTTTAAGCAAAGGTGGGGAAGGCCTCCATGTTTAGTGTATGTGAAACAACCTGAAAACATCACTCTGCCCCCCTCCCCCCTTTTCGTACTAAAGATACTTGGGTACATTTTGTGTGTGTGCTCATGTGCCTGCGAGCATGCAGGTGTGCATGTGCATCTGGAACCTTCCACATCACCTTGTAAGGCAGAGCTGGAAGCTGGAAGGGGTCCAAGAGATGACTACAAGGCCAGGCCTACCCCATGAGGCTTCTGGACAGCAGTCACCTGGCCTTATTAGTTATCCACAGAGCTGGAGTTAGGACTCTTGGGCCTAGACCCTGCTACTTTTCAACTGTCATGGAAACCAGCAGGTGCCACAGCTGTCCCTGTCAAAGGCAGCGTCTACTCCTTGGTCCCGTGTGTGGACTTTGGGCCCAGAGCTTCCGCTTACCCCTAAGACCAGATCAGACAGTGGGTGGGGAGGCTGAACCTCAGCCCATTGTCTTCGTGGTGCTCTCACAACGGCCCTCTTCACCATCACCTCACGTTTCCCTTTGGCTGGAGGGCCTTTGTGATCAGTGATGCTCTGCAGCTCTGGTAAAAGCAGCAGGTTAGAAGGGGGGTATTGCCGCTGGACACAGAACACGAGCTCTGGGGCTGGAGAGATGGCCTAGCGGTTAAGAGCACCGACCGCTCTTACAGAGGACCTGGGTTCGATCCCCAGCACCCACATGGCAGCCGAAAACCGTCTGAAACCCCAATTCCAGAACACCAGTTCCAGGGGAATCCGACACCCTCTTCTGACCTCCGCAGCATTGCACGACACGGGTGCACAAACCTGCATGCAGACAGTACATTCATACACATACAAAAATAAATAAAAAATAAAAAAAAAACCCAAAAAACCCCACGAGCTCCAGGGGGCCTGGACTGTTTGTCCTCCCGATACCAATATGTGTGCAGTGGACAGGGGCTGAGTTTTTAGCTGGCCTTGCAAGGGCTTAGCCCATGTCCTCTGACAGGCATGCATGGAGAAAGCACATGGAGCTGGGCCCCTTAACCTGCTTTCTCTTCCCAGCTTTTCGGCTCTCCCTGGGAACATGCAAATCACTTCATTCTTGGTCTTCGTTACTTCTGTAAAGTGACTAGATAATTCTTAGAATCCCTCCGGCTTAATTATTCTCTGGCCAGTGGTTGAAGAGCCTCGAGTTTGCAGCCTACGGCTTAGCTGGTGTACATATTAAAAAAACAAAACAAAACCAACTTAGCAGCTAAATGAAATGGCTGCCATGTTGGGTCAGCTGACCCACAGTGGTCTGGTTTCTCTCCGCAGCTGTCCCCTGTCTACTCAGGCAAGACCTGTGGCTTGTGTGGGAATTACAACGGAAACAAGGGTGACGATTTTCTCACCCCCTCGGGCCTGGTGGAGACACTGGTGGCTGACTTTGGGAACTCTTGGAAGCTCCACGGAGACTGTGACGATCTACGTAAGCAGCACAGCGATCCCTGTAGTCTCAACCCTCGCCTGGGTAAGTAAGCCGGGGAGTCTTGGGAGTCTCCCATGTTCTAGAACATTCCATGGGACTGTACCTCCTCTGGGAGGCGAGCATGGATCAGTTGAGTGGGTGTTTGTTTTTGTCATCAGCGTTTAATCATCTAGACATTTGGTGCATTTTCTCTTCAAAGTCTTTGTTGAACATCCCCCATGGGTTAAAACCTCAACGGGGTGTGTGTGTGGGAGAGTAGTATATAGTTTCTGGGCCAGAATGGTCAGGGTCTAGAGGAACACAGGCAAAGAGAGCTCAGAGGATAGACGCACTACGTAAGTACCGTGGCTTACACAGCCGCAACAACGTCTCAGTTCTCAGCTTCAGGCACCGTGACCACTTTTTCTGCATTCAGTGGTATGTGCTTGGGAGACGAAGTTTTATGTGAATCAGAACACCGGACCTGACGTCAATTGGCCGCAGCGGCCAGAGCCAGGCTTGAGTTTGCAGCATCTGCTGACAGCAAAGCAGGCACCGGGGATTCAGAGCAGGAACCCACGCTTTTGGGGGTGTTTGCGTTGGGGGTGATGGGTGTGAGTGTCCCCAGTGCTTGGCCCCGGAGGGCGTGGCAGGGCTCCGCCTGTCTTGCACTAGCCCTTCTCTCTCACCAACAGCCAGGTTTGCAGAGGAGGCTTGTGCGCTCCTGACATCCTCCAAGTTCGAGGCCTGCCACCGTGCTGTCAGCCCTCTGCCCTACCTGCAGATCTGCCGCTACGACGTCTGCTCCTGCTCCGACGGCCGGGATTGCCTGTGTAGCGCGGTGGCCAACTACGCAGCGGCCTGTGCCCGGAAAGATGTGCACATCGGGTGGCGGGAGCCAAACTTCTGTGGTGGGTGAATCCATGCCTCTCCCCTACTACCCCCTCCCTACCTCCAGGCACCCCATCTAAATTCTGATGCCTTGTGAGTCCGCTTGTCCTTTTCAAAGCACTTGGTCTGAATTATTTCATTTGGAGACAAGCCCGGATGCATTTTGACAAGCCTGGGCTATGGGACAGTTCATTTGCCCTCACTCCCCTCCCCCCCCGTCATTTGCTACCGGGGCGTGGTGGTGGTGACTGGGATGGGTTCTTCCACAGAGCCAGTGGTTATTCTGTCCGGTCCCAGGAAGCACGTTGGACCAGAGACCTAGCACCTTGAAGCCCGTCCCTCAGTGCCTCGCAGAGATTACTTGTGGCTGCTGCCATCTAGTGTCCATTCCTTGTATGGCAGGGAGCACGACTGCAACTATGAATCTTTTGCTTATAATTTCAGGCAAGCCATCAGTGTGCATGGCCCGAATCTTTGGCATTGCATAAAGTTATGCAAAGTTGAATAATATTCTAACTGACTTTGCGTCTATCCTCTGGACTGATGCATTTCTGTCATCAGAGCTGATCTCTGCCTCTAGACTGTGGTCCCCTGGGTAGTTAGAGTATATTTGCTTTTTTGTTCTTCTTTCTCTGAGGATGTTAGATGAGTGCACAGACTCAGGAAATTATGAAATATGAGCTGGAAACTTTCGTTTGGAGGCATGGCTCTAGGGAAGGGAAAACCAGGGAAGACTTTCCGGGGGAGGTGTCCTCAACTGACGTTTTAAAGAAGTGTGTTGGTAGCAGAGAAAAGTTGGTAGAAAAATAGTACCAATAAAGCAAGGCATTCTATAAGGGCAAGGAATAGAGAAACTCTGATTTTTAGGGTGAAGTAGATGTTTTTGTAGAGTAAAATAGAAGCAGCAAAAGTATTCCTAGTATGCATTCTAAGAGAAGTTTTGGTGGGGACTCCTGAAGGGTCAGTGTTTGGGCTCTCACTACCCAGCTCTTGCGTGAAGTCTAAGCAGTCTCCTAGAAAGAGGAACAGATCCAGCAGTTGAGACAACAGGGACCAAGCTGTGCCCCGCCCAACCTCCAGCCTGGGATGCCATAGGCTGACAGCTGCAAAGACCAAGCCCAAGGCCTTCCTGGAAGTTTGTCTGTGGGTGACCAACTGTGTGACCTCGAGCCTTTCACTCAGCCACTCTGAACATCTGTTTACTAATTAGCAAGTGGCATTCGAAACAAGAGTGTTATGAGTCAGTGGTGCCTGTTTAGGGATGTGCCTTTGTGACCCACCATGGCATCTGAAGGCTTTGCTAATGTAGAATCTGTGTTGTCACTGAAGACCACGAGTTGTCAGGAACACACTTTCATCTCTCAGGAGAAGCTGTTCTTCATTTCCACAGCCCAGAATGTGGCTGACATCACAGTGATGGGGACTGAACTAAGTTAAGAAATTACTGACTCCTGAGCCTTTAAGATACAGTGGCAAGTTCTGGGTGACAGGAAGGATGCTTTCCTGGACATGATTAATGTCAAGAGGGATCTGATATCATGGTTTATGTGAGTGGTAGCCTTGAGGTGTTCCTCTGAGCACAAGAGTGTATAAAACCCAGGGTTCTGGCGTCTGTTGTTTCTCCACTTAGCGAGGAGCCCAGGTTCACTGTTTTCTGAACCCTGACCTCTTCTTGGACAGAGCTTCTGAACTATTGCTCCTTCATTTAGAAAACAAACCCATATTTTTTTGGGGGGGACAATAAATGGATAAGGACTTGCCATATAACCTCTTTGATGCCCAAACAAGGAGCAGCACACACTTTTTTTTTTTTTTTTTGGTCTTTTCGAGACAGGGTCTCCATGTAGCCTCAGCTGTCCTGGAACTCACTCTGTAGACCAGGCTGGCCTTGAACTCACAACGATCCGCCTGCCTCTGCCTCCTGAGTGCTAGGATCAAAGGCATGAGCCACCATGCCCAGCAGCACATACTTTAAAAAAAAATATTTTATTTATTGCTGGGTGTGGTGGCGCATGCTTTTAATCCCAGCACTCAGGAGGCAGAGGCAGGTGAATCTCTGTGAGTTCAAAGCCAGCCTGATCTACAGAGTGAGTTCCAGGCCAGCTGGGGCTACAGGGAGATCTGGTCTCAAAATTGCCAAAAAATTATTTATTATTTTTATTTTGTGTGTATGAGTGTATTGCCTGCCTGTGTGTAAGTAAGTGTGCCTGTGTTCATGCAATGCCCATGGAGGTCAGAAGAAGGCCTCAGATCCCCTAAAACTGGTGTGATAGACAGTTGTTAGCCACCATGTGGGTGGTGGGAATTGAACCTAGTTTCTCTGCAAGAGTAGTCAGTGGTCTTAACCACTGAGAAGTCTCTCCTGCCTGCACCCACTCTTGTAAAATAGCTGTGTTTCCTTTGGGAAGATGAGACCATGGGCTTCCTAAAGGCAAGGACCAGGCCTCTTAATCTGTATCCTTGAGCCAAGCTTGCACAGCTCAGGCACATAAATCTCTACCAACCTGAGGTGGACAAGGTTTCTTTCAGGCAGGGAGACTCAAGGTGGAATTGAAGGAGGCTAGAGACAATCTGCAGCTCTTGACTCCAGATGCTCTTTAATGGCTCAAAAGTCCTTTTGTCACTGCAATGAAGGGAGCTGCCAGCTTGGTGGGCCAGCAAGCCCCAATGTCACCTTACTCTCTCTCTCCACGTTCATTCAGTGGCCCAGCTTTGCTTCACCTCCAGACTAAAGCAAACCAGTATTTTGTGTGATTAGGGAGCCTGCCCATCCCCCC
This sequence comes from Rhizomys pruinosus, assembly GCA_009823505.1. Lineage (NCBI taxonomy): Eukaryota > Metazoa > Chordata > Mammalia > Rodentia > Spalacidae > Rhizomys > Rhizomys pruinosus. The sequence continues at coordinate 1,539,860 of VZQC01005224.1, forward strand.
TCAGAAACCAAGTCTCAGGTGGCCGTAGGAGAGGGATTTCACAGAGGTTCCTGGCCAGGGCTGACTTTAAAAATATTTAAACAGTTTTATTACATTTATTATTAATTCATTTATTAGGTGTATTGTAAGCTGGGTGCCTGCCACATTGCTTGTGTAGCGATCAGAGGATTACTTACAGGAGGTGTCCTCTTCTACTGTATGAGGTCTAGGGATTGAACGTGGGTTATTAGGCTTGGTAGCAAGCTTCCTTTCTTGCTGAGCCATGAGAGAACTGTGCCCAGAATATGTCAATCTGTGGGCAACGGTGAAGCATTTTGGATGGGTAAAAATAACCCAATACCTCCTTGCCCTTAATTAATTAATTTATTATTTTATGTATGCTAGTGTTTTGTCTGCATGTATGTAAGTGCATCTATGTTGTATGGTGCCCCTAGGGGCCAGAGAGGGCATCAAATCCCCTGGAAGTAGATAAGAACAGACGTCAGTTGCCATGTGAGTGCTGGGAACTGAATCTGGGTCCTCTGTAAGAACAATCTGTGCTCTTAACTAAAGCCATCTCTCCACACCCACCCACCCCTAACTCCCAGTTCTTTTAAATGTTTAAGTTCATCAGGACTTCTATTGTGTTCTAGACCTGAAGAATTCTCAGTGATGAAAACATGCTCCCTCCGAGTGAAGGGCAGAAGACATGAGCACATGTATTTATGATTTGCATTCCTGTGCCTGGAAGTAGACTTTTGCTCAGAGTGGGAATGGATAGTGGTGACAGTATAGATACAATAGTCGGTCCCGACTGTGCTGTCCAGGGTGCCTACTGAACGTGTCCTTCTTTTCTCTTGTGTTAGCACTCAGCTGCCCTCAGGGCCAGGTGTACCTACAGTGTGGGACTCCTTGCAACCTGACCTGCCGCTCCCTGTCTTATCCGGATGAAGAATGCAATGAGGTCTGTCTTGAAGGCTGCTTCTGTCCACCAGGACTCTTCCAGGATGGCAGAGGGGACTGTGTGCCCAAGGCCCAGTGCCCCTGTTACTATGACGGGGAGATCTTCCAGCCTGCAGACATCTTCTCAGACCATCACACCATGTGGTAAGTGCAGGTAGCTGGCCAGGCTGTGAACTTGCAAGCTTGGCAGGGCAATGAAGGCTTCTGCAGTGACAGAACTGGACAGGAAAATGGTCTTCCAAGTCCTTATTTCATGGATGAGTAAACTGAGGCCTCAAAGGGAAGCTTGCCAAGTCAGATGCAGGTCTGAGGGTTCGTGAGTCTTAGTCTGTTTTGAGTTGCTTTAATGGGATACCAGAGATGGGATCCCTTATAGGGTAAGAAGTTTCTTTGGTTTACAGTTATGGAAGCAGAAAGGTTTAGGCTTGGAAATCTGTCTGGAGATCTCAAGAGTGTGTGTGAGGCAGTAGAGTGCGCAGAGCCAGCAGATTCGTGAAGGGGCTTCACTTTTTACCCACCTATTGCCAAAACTCTTTCTGGGGAGGAGGCATAAACAACGTCTACCCTTTCTCCCCTTGATTGCAATGATAAACCCTGGTATGATTTCACCAGACCCAGAAACCAGTGAGTTTATTTGGCTTACTTACAGAGCAGTGGCGGAAGGTTTACTTACAGACTGTGGGTGTTCTCCAAGCTAAGGACCCCCAGAAAGTCTTCATCTAAGCCTGGGTGGTGGCTTCCCCCAAACCACACAGAATGGTGGGAGACATCCTCCCCTAGGCTTCCTTGGTCTATATACCCTTACCATCTGTGGGTCATCCCATTTATTCCCACGGTGAGCCATGTAGGAAGCATGTGCGGGAAAGCACAGCACACAGACACATGCTAAGGGCTCCAGGAAATAGAGAGAGAGACTTTATTCAAAATGGCTGGGTTTTATAGGCAGTGTCACCTCACTTCCCAGGGCCCAATCCCAGACCGTTGGGTCACCACATCCACTCCATGGGTGTGGCCAGGGAGGTCCCATGACTCCCACTTATGCCTCTGGTGGGAATGCTAGCCCATTCATACCTAACTTAAACTGGATTTTCCCACAAGCATCTCCTCAGGCCACATGCAACTAGGGCTGACTGATTGGTTGAGAGGTGTGGCTGGGCTCTCAGGTGAGGGTCCCGTGACTCTCTCTGATCCTCCCTCCCTTCCTCCCTTCCTTCCTTGGGCATGAACAGTTAATAAGCTCAGCTATGAGGATCTTAGGTAAGTGGGTGGAACCAAGCTTTGGGAGATGGCATCTGTCTGTCAGAGGACAGTCCTACGCAGCACTACCTCTTCTCTTGATAACTCATCCAGCCCCTTGAGCCCTAAACCCACTCCCATGGGACCTACGTTAATCCCTTCCAGGGCTGGTGTCTCCATTAGGCTCCACTACCTCTCAACCCTGTTTCTGTGGAGACCCAGCTTCTACCGTGCACACATGTTGGGGGTGGGGAGGCACGTCCCAGCCAAATCATAGCAGTTGCTGTTCTGACTTAAATCACGTACTTCTCCCACCTGTTAGGTCTAAGGCATGCCTGCTTCCTTCAGAATCCCACTCAGTCAGGCCCCTTGACAGTCAGATTCAACAGGGCTGTCACAGTCACAGAAGAAATTCGTCCTCTCGTCAGTCCCAGGTTCTGGCTGGATCACTGACCCAGAGGCAAATCAGGGGGTCCCCAGATGAGCTGGTTTTTCCCAAAATGTCTTTTTATAAATGGTTTCTTTAAATCAAGATTTAAACAGTATCTGCACATTGCTTTGAAAAATATAACACTTAAAATTTATTCTTTGAGAATCTCATACATGAGAAATATGTATTTTGATGATATTCGTCTTCTACTCCCTGCATCCTCCTGTGGGTAACCCCACCATGTTCCCTCCTAAGGTTTTGTCTTGTTTTTAAATTTTTTATTTTATTTTATTTATTTTATTTTTTGGTATTTTTGAGACAGGGTCTCCCTTTAGTCCCAGCTGGCCTGGAGCTCACTCTGTAGACCAGGCTGGCCTCGAACTCACAGAGATCTGCCTGCCTCTGCCTCCTAAGTGCTAGGATTAAAGGCATGGGCCAGCACGCCCAGCTAAAATTTTTATTATATTTCATATTTTATTTTTATCTTTTTGAGACAGGCTCTCCCTTTAGCCCCAGGTGGCCTGGAACTCACTCTGTAGACCAGGCTGGCCTCAAACTCACAGAGATCCTCCTGCCTCTGCCTCCCAAGTGCTGGGATTAAAGGCGTGTGCTGCCATGCCTGATCTAAAATTTTATTTATTTTATTTTTTTTTCTGCATGTGTATGAATGTACTGTCTGCATGCAGGTTGGTGCACCCGTGTCGTGCAATGCCACGGAGGTCAGAAGAGGGCATTGAATTCCCCTGGAACTGGAGTTAAAGACAGTTTTCAGCTGCCATGTGGGTGCTGGGGATTGAACCCGGGTCCTCTGCAAGAGCGGTTGGCACTCTTAACCGTTAGGCCATCTCTCCAGCCCCCTAAAATTTTATTTTTTTATAACCCATTTAGTGGACTTAGTGTTATCCATATGGCCATGGGACCATCTACTGGAGAATGGTCAGTTTACCAGGAATCACATGCCTAAGGAAAATGGACTCTCTGTCTCCTCCACTGCCAATAGCTCCTCTGTCTTAATAGCTGGGATGTCGACTGGCTTGATCTTGTTCAGGTCTCTTGTTCAGCCCCCCCTCCCCCACTCTGTGAGTTCATGAGTTCCCCAAACTTACCACGTCCAGGAGACACTATTTTGCCCCATTTCTCCTTGACTTTTGGGTCTTACAGTATTTTTGGTCCCTGTTCCTCAATGGTCCCTGAGACTTGGGGTTGGTGCACAGTACAGATGACCCACTCATGATGGAGCGCTCCACAGGCAGTTGTTCTCTGCACTGGGACCAGTTGGTAGATATGGCTTTTGATCTGATGACTCCTTTCATAGCTGCAGTGAGATGAATTCACAGCCATTCTAACTTCATGTACTTAAAGAAGGGTGATCACATCTAGAAGGCTGTTCACACTTCTGCTAAAGCAGTTACCACTCTGGATTTCAGGAAAGCACTGTGTGCCTCCATTCTTGACTGTGACTTTCCTCTCCACCGCCCCTCTTATGAATTTGATTACCGTAGATACTCCATATGAGTGGAATCATCCAACATTTGTCCTTTTCTTTTGCATCCGACTCATTTCACTTTTGTTAACGTTTTCAGTGACTGCTCATGTTGTATCCAAGTGCCATTCCTTTCGATGACTGGATGATCCTGTGCACATGCATGCTGCCTCTTACTGATTCATTCGTCTGTCAGTGAATACTTGAGCTGCTGATGCTTGTGTTTAATGCTGCTACAAACTCCCATGTTCAATATCTGGATGCATGCTTTCAAGTTCAGGGTGGAGGGGTCTATACCCTTTTCTGCAATTATGGGATCAAATGATAATTTCCATTCACCTTTTTGAAGACCTACCATCTCCCGAACTATTATTCCATAGTAGCTGAAACATTTAAAATATTTTACTTATTTTTATTTTATGTGTACAAGCATATTGCCTGCATGTATGTAAGTGCACACGTATCATGCAATGCCTGCCCATAGAGGTCAGAAGAGGGCGGCGGATTCTCTGGAGTTACCAATGGTTGTTAGCTGCCCTGTGAATGCTGGGGACCAAACCCAGGTCCTCTACAAGAGCAGCCAATGCTCTCAGCTGCTGAGTTATCTTTCCAGCCCAGCAGCAACACTTTGTATTCCCATCAGTAAAGGATCAGGGTTCTAATTTCTCCACTATCTCCAGATACCTCCCATTCCCTTTTCTTTCTGTTAAGCTCTACATGTGGATATTCCCTTGTGCATGTCACAGTGTGGATATGGAGGTCAGAGGACAACCTTGGAGGTCAGTCTTTGCCTCCCACCTTGTTTAAGATGGGGCCTCTTGTACGTTACTGTCTGTATGCCAGGCTGGCTGGCCTATGCACGATTTCTGTGACTTCTCCTGTCTGCACCTTCCATCTCTCCATAGGTTCTGGATTACAGCTGTACACCTGTGCCTGGATTCGTATAGGTTATGAGAGTATGAACTCAAGTCCTTCTGCTTGCAGGGCAAGAACTTTTGCCTGCGGAGATCTCTCCAGCCCCTCCCTTTCTACAGCTAGTTATCTCACCAGGTGTGATGGGGTATCTAATTATGATTTTGATTTTTCACTTCTTTAATGAAGTGCATATGCCTACTTGTCATTTTCAGATTAATTTTTTGGATTTACTTATTTCTATTTTATATGTATGAGTGTTCTATTTGCATGTACGTAAGTGCACCATGTACTTGCAGAACCACAAAGGCCAGAAAAGAGTGTCAGATCCCTTGGAACTGGAGTTACAGTTTTGTTGTTAGCTGCCATGTAGGTGCTGGGAATTGAACCTGGGTCCTCTGCAAGAGCAGCCAGTGCTCTGAACTGCTGAGCCATCTCTCCAGCCCCCATTTATAGATTTAAAAATATGTCTATTTGAGGCTGGGCATGGTGGCACATGCCTTTAATCCCAGCACTTGAGAGGCAGAGGCAGGTACATCTCTGTGAGTTCAAGGCCAGCCCAGTTGTACATAGCGAGTTCTAGGCCAGCTACAGAGAGACCCTGTTTCAAAAAGACCCTCCCCCCAATATATATCTGCTTGAGTCTTTTGACTATTTTTGAATCAGTTAGTTTGTTTCTTTTGTTATTGAGTTATAGAAGATTCTTGTATATTCTGGACATATGATTTGCAAATGTTTTCTCCCATTCTGTAACATGTTTTTTATAATGTTGATAGTGTTCTTTCATGCAGGAAACTTTTTAATTTTAATTCATTCAATTTATCCATTCTTTTATTTAATTCCCTATACTTCTGTATCATATCCAAGGACTCACTGCCAAATTCAAAGTCATGAATATTTACCCCAATGATTCCCTCTAAGACTTTCTTAATGCTTAGATCTTTGATCTATTGAAGTTCATGTTTTGTATATGATAGGAGGCCCAAATCCAACCTCATTCTTTTCCAGATGGAGCTCTGGCTTCTCGGCATTGTGTAAAGACCCCTTTGCATGTAAAATTGTCTTGGCCCCTGGTGTAGAAATTCAATTGGCCGTATAGGCGATGGCTTACTTCTGAGCTGCTTATGGAATGGGTCTATATACCTGTCTGTCTGCCAGTCCACATTGTTGTCATTACTGTAACTTTGTAATAATGTTTTGGAATCAGGAACTGTAACTCCTCCAACTTTCTTCTTCTCGGTCAGGATTGCTTTGGCTGTTCAGGGTGCTTTGAAGCACCAAATGAGTTTTAATCTTTTTATTTATTTCTGCAGGAAATGCCACTGGGAGTTTGAAAGGGATGCAGTCAATCTGTAGATTGCTTGTATGTCATTTTTTCTTTTGTAGTCTTGTCGACTGCATTAAATCTTCTGATCCACAAGAATGCCAGTCCATCTATTTAGGGATTCTTTAGTGGTTTAAAACATATTTTCATAGTTTCTTGAAACATTTTTATTGGTGTGAATTAATTATGCAAAGCTTTGGAGTTGGCTGTGATGTTGTCATAGGTGCACACACTATACTTTGATTTTATTTACCCATCTCCCTGCTCTTAGCCTCTCTCCTCCATCACTTTATTCTTCCTGAATCATCCCCTTCCTACCTCCATGCCTTCTTTCTAGATCCCATGGGTGAGAGAAAATAGGCTGTACTTGTCTGAGTCTGAGCCCATTTTACTTAACACAATGAATGCTATGAGTTTATTTTGTTCACAGCTGAGTAATACTCCATCGTGTATGCATTCTACATTTTCTTTATCTGCTCATCCTTTGGTACCCAGGCTGATGCTACAACTTGGTTATAATGAAAAGCTCAGTGATAAACTTGGGCGTGTAGACTTGTCTATTGTATGCTGACTCTGATTCTGTCAGATATATCAAAGCAGAAATGGTACTTGGACCATATGGTATTTCTATTTTTTTTTTTTTGAGAAACCTCTGTATTCTTGTTTCTGTAGTAGCTGTACGAATTCACAACCCCACCAACAGTAAGAGTTTTGTTTTCTTTACATTGTCACTAGATTTTTTTTAAGTTTTTTTTTCCTTTTTTTGGTATTTTTGAGGCAGGGTCTTCCTTTTTAGTACTAGCTGTCCTGGAGCTTGCTTTGTAGACCAGGCTGGCCTTGAACTCACAGAGATCTGCCTACCTCTACCTCCTGAGTGCTGGGATTAAAGGCACGTGCCACCACACCCGGCTCATCCCTAGATTTTTTTCCTTTGCATCTTTTTGGGGACAGGATCTCACATTTTATCTCAGGCCAGCTTAGACCTCAATAAGTAGCTCTAGGTGGTGACTAACTCATGACAATTCTTCTGCCTCAGCCTCTCAAGTGCTAGGACCATGGGTGTGAGCCACCATGCCTGGCTTTATTGGTGTTGTTTTTAAAAGTATTTTATTATTTATATGTATGAGTGTATGACCTGCATGTATGTAAGTGCACCTGTGTTGTGCAATGCCGGTGGAGGTCAGAAGAATGTGTCAGATCCCAGAACTGGAGTTATGGATGGTTGTTAGCTGCCATGTGGGTGCTGGGAACTGAACCTAGGTCCTTTGCAAGAGCTGCTGGTGCTCTGACCTGCTAAGCTATCTCTCTGGTCCCTAGTGTTGTTATTTTTAAGGCTCTCCATTCCACCTGGTGTGACATGGAATCTTAGCATAGATTTTATTTGCATTTCCCTTATTGCTAAAGATGTTGAACAGTCTTTTCATGTATTTGCGGGCTGTTTATATTTCCTTTGGAACTGTTTGCACAATTCATTTGCCCGTTGTTGACTGGACTGTGATTTGCTGTTTCAAGTTTTAGTTTTTTGCAGTCTGTCAGATGTATATCTGGTAAATACTGTTTCCTATTCTGTAGAGAATCACTCAACTGTTTCTTTTGCTGTGAAGAAGCTTTTTTTTTTTTTTTTTTTTTTTTTTTTTTTTTTTGTTTTTTTGGGCTACAGGGTCTCCCTGTAGCCCCAGCTGTCCTGGAATTCGCTCTGTAGGCCAGGCTGACCTTGAACTCACAAAGATCCACCTGCCTCTGCCTCCCAAGTGGTAAAATTAAAGGTGTGCACCATGCCCAGCTAGGAAACTTTAAAAAAAAAAAATAACCCACTGCACTTTGGGGCAAGAGAAATGACTCAGTGGTTAAGAAAACTGGTTGTTCTTGCTGAGAATCTGGGTTTCGTTCCCAGCACCAACATGATGGCTACCAACTCCAGTTCCAGGGGATCTGATGCCCTCTTCTGACCTCTGTGAGCATTGCATGACACAGGTGCACTTACACACATGCAGGCAAAACACGCATACACCTAAAATACAAATAAATAAATGAGCTGGGTGTGGTGGCACATGCCTTTAATCCCAATACTTGGGAGGCAGAGTCAGGCAGATCTCTGTGAGTTCAAGGCCAGTCTGGTCTACATAGTGAGCTCCAGGCTAGCTGAGACTAAAGAGAGACCCTGTCTCAAAAAAGACCAAAAAGGGGGGGGAGACCTATACTGCTTGCCTCTTGAAATGTATGGGTTGCCTCTGTAATCAGAGCTGTGGGTACCTAGGTGACATAGTGTAAGAAGAGAAAGCCTAGGGTGGAGCCTAGGGTGGGCTGACATTTAAATGTCAGACAAAGAGGCCTGTGAGCTCCAGTGACTCCTGAGGAGGAGTGCAAGCTGAGGAGGAGTAACCCAGGAAGCAGGCAAATCCAGGAGAGACTTTTTTTATTCTGTAAGAGATGAAGTAGTCAGTGATGATGGATGATGTTTGAGTGAGGGATTGAGTAGGAAAAAGACTCAAGAACATCTCACCAGATTTAATGGCCTGGAGGTTTCTGGGACCTTAGCAAGCCAAACTACCAAGAGTTATGGGTCTGAAGGGCCACTGGTAGGGACAGATCGAGTGGGAGGTGAGGAAAGGGGACAGCGATTCTAGATGATTCTGGCAAAGTTGGGCTGTTTTCTCTGCAGCTACTGTGAAGATGGCACCATGCATTGCACCACTAGTGGAGCCCCAGGGAGCCTGTTGCCCGACGCCACCCTTGGCAGGCCCCCGACTCACCGAGGTGAGTACCACAGACCTGGAAAGCTTTTCTCTTCCTTTCTGCCCAGACTCTTCTCCGCGGAGTGAGAGGAGTGAGCGGGGCCACTACTATTTGCCTGGCCTGGGAGAGGATCTGGCTCCCTGAACAACTGTTTTATAGATCCTTCAGCATAGAGTTGGGCCAAGAGCCCAAGCCTAAGGGTGACTCAAAAGTAAAATTGAAGTGTGTGACCTCCAGGCCACTGAGGCTTCTTTTCACACTTCTGTGACATCCCCAGTGCACACCCTCATTGCTTTCTGGCCCAGAAGACCTATGTCTCATGCCGACCTCACTCAGAATCTTCTGGTCTAGTCAATGGAAGGCATTATATCATCTTCAAAGTAAGGGGACTCCTGAGTTTCTCCACAGATTGGGAAAAGCCACTTTCTACTTTGAAGTTTCAGCTTCCTAATCCACATTTCCACATAAAATAAGGTGGAGAACTCTGGCTTCCTTGCCCTACAAATACTATTATATGTGCCAAGTTTTTTTTTTTTCCAAAGAAAGTTTTTTTTTTTTTTATCAACCATGTGCTCTGATCATTATCCAGTCAGCTGTTGACGTCTTCTGACTGATAGGAAATATGATCGATCAATGAAGCAATAGATAGAATCCCTGCCTTCAAGGTGGACTATATGGTTATTTTGTATGTGTGTGTGTGGGGGGGGTGGACACAAAGAGGGGCTTGAGCTGGTTGCTCTCAGTTTGAGAGTCTGAACAGTTGCTCTACTATACGACGACCTGCCACAGAAGAGAGAGAAGTGACCATATTCTCATTTCTGGATCAGAGGCAAACATATGAAATGTGTACTGTATCGGATGCTGGGAAAAACACAGATAGTGTATCCGATAGAATAGAACAGGGCAAGAAGGTGGCTGGAGGGTCGCCGTGGATGCCATGGATGTCACTAGATAGAAAGACTGACCTTGGAGCAAAGAAACCTTAAGGTCTTTGTATTGGTTGTCTCCTTTATGAGTTTTAACTATGATTTCCTCGGTTCCAACGTCCCACAAGTCTCCTTTTAAAAAAACAAACCGGGGCTGGAGAGATGGCCTAGCGGTTAAGAACGCCGACCGCTCTTACAGAGGACCCGGGTTTGATCCCCAGCACCTACATGGCGGCTGAGAACTGTCTTTAACTCCAGTTCCAGGAGAACTCCAGTTCCAGGGGAATCCGACACCCTCTTCTGACCTCCGTGGCATTGCATCACACGGGTGCACAGACCTGCATGCAGACAGTACACTCATACACATAAATAAATGAATAAATAAATAAATAAAATAAAATAAAAAAACCAAACCTAAGTCTTCTCAAGCCCAGATCTAGAAATTTCCACAGTGCATCTTGATTCCATGCAACCTGGGAGGGCAAGATCAAAAGAGAGCTGCTGGGATTGGGAGAACTGCCGCCGGCACAGCTCAAAGTACTGAAGCCACATGAGGATGCTGCCCTGGTCCCACGTGGGAATCTGGCTCTGGAGTACATCAATGTCTGGGCAGCATCTGGTCCTAGGCCGTGATAGCTCTGAGTCTCTCCAGTGAGTGACAGCACTTGGAAGTGACAGGACAGTTCAGAAGGAGGATCTTGTTATGGTATGCTGACCACCTCTTGGGTTTTCCTACATCTAGGCAAAAGGAGTCTATCGTGTCGGCCCCCCATGGTCAAGTTGGTATGTCCTGCCGACAACCCACGGGCTGAAGGGCTGGAGTGTGCCAAGACCTGCCAGAACTATGATCTGGAGTGCATGAGCCCGGGCTGTGTGTCTGGATGCCTGTGTCCTCAGGGCATGGTAAGCCACTGAGGGGGTGAGGGGTATTCTTGCAGGTAGCAGTGAGCGAGGGGGTTGTGGGGCTAGAGAGAAGAAGAAACAGGCGAGACAGCGTTGGTTATGGGGATGGGGTGGTGGGCAGATTCAAAGTCAGGGCAGGAGTTTGGTAGGGAGGTGTGGGAAATGTCTGTGGCTGATCCTAATGGAACCTGACTGATCGTGGCTCACAGGACTGTCCTACAAGCAAAGAAAGTATTTCCAGAAAATATTTGCATGTCCAAACAGGCATTTCTACTAGAATTTTCCCAGAGGTTGTATCCCATGTTGTGAAATTGGGAGGACACAGACATGCTCATATATGATTTACACAGTGTGTGTAACTTTCTCTAAGAGATTACATCAATGTCCTTGCAATGTCATTAGCAAACTGTGGGTCTTCCACATATGCAGGTTTATTTTCCAGCTCCATGACATGAGTTGTGAAGTCTTTGCTAGCTCTGCATGTCCGGTGACTCAGAAACTGGGGCTCAAATGTTTCTGGAGGCCGCACATGGTCTGAGACCGTGCTGGTTTGCAGCTATCTGGCACCTTCAAGTACTGGGCTGGTGGCAGTGGTCGGAGCATGCTCAGATCTCCAGACTCCCCCCGCTCCCATATCAAACCAGTTTTACATTAAATATATAGTCACTTTACAGAGGAAGAGTTTATTGGGCTTACACTTCCAGAGGGATGAGAGTCTGTCATGGGGGGAGGCATGGTAGGAGGCAGCTAGAGCAGAAGGCTGAGTGCTGTTTGAGTAGAGACAGGAAGCAGAGAGAGAAAAACTGGAAGTTGGATGAGACCACATGCCCTCGAAGCCTGCCCCCAGGGATGCACTTCCTCTAGAATGGCCTTATAAATGTTCTTAGAGGTCGCATTCCTAAAGGTTCCATGAGTCTCTCCAAACAGGACCATCCACTGGGGACCAAATGTTCATGTACTTGGAGCCTATGGGGGACGTTCTCATTCAAACCACTGCAACTCTCAAAGCCTACTCCTGTGACGTGCTTCCTCAGCAAGGCCACGCCTCCTAAACCTCTTCAAATAACATCTCCCATCCGGGCCATGAGCATTCAAATACTTGGAGCCTATGGCCGCAGGGGAGGTGCACTTCTCATTCAAAGTACCACACACAGGGTTATTAGTTCTCTTCTCTTTGGGGTGTTCCCCTCTGTCTTAGCCCACGATGGCTCTGGAACTGACTTCTTTTTTCTTTTCTTTTCTTTTCTTTTCTTTTCTTTTCTTTCCTTTCCTTTCCTTTCCTTTCCTTTCCTTTCCTTTCCTTTCCTTTCCTTTCCTTTCCTTTCCTTTCCTTTCCTTT
>VZQC01005224.1:1552709-1706496 GCA_009823505.1 Rhizomys pruinosus
CGGCAGAACTGACTTTTTCTAATGGAGAGCTGGAGATGGGCCAGTGAGCACCCTTACATTGGACGGTGTAGTTCATTCATGCCTGAGGAGAAGGATGACTAGGGGGCCTCTAAGAGGAGTTGTGGGGAAGAATGTCTTCTTGTGAGAGGCTTAGGGCTTTGCGGGGATAAATATTGTTCCCAGGCCATTCCTGATCTGAGAGAGCCTCAAGCAAGATAAAGGACTTCTCTTACAGGATTCTGCCAGTGTCAGGCCTCAATTTTTTTGTTTTTATGTTAAAAATAATAAGAAAAAAATATTTGAGATGGTGCTTCATCCTGTTGTACAGAATGGCCTGGAACTCCCGAGCTTATAGAATTCTCCTGCCTCAGCCTCCTGAGTGGCTGAAACTATAGGCACACTTCACCATGCCCAGCTGGGTCAAGGTTTCTTTCTTTCTTTCTTTTTTATTTTTTTTATTAATTTTTATTTATTTCTGTATGTATATGAATGTACTGTCTGCACGCAAGTTTGTGCACCCGTGTCGTGCAATGCCGCGGAGGTCAGAAGAGGGTCTCGGATTCCCCTGGAACTGGAATTCTTCTGGAATTGGAGTTTCAGATGGTTCACAGCCGCCATGTGGGTGCTGGGGATCGAACCCGGCTCCTCTGTAAGAGCGGTCGGCGCTCTTAACCGCTAGGCCATCTCTCCAGCCCCTCAAGGTTTCTTTAAATAAAGTATTTGTGAGTGTGTGTGTGTGTGTGTATGCGTGTGTGCGTGTGTGTGTGAAGCAATCCAGGCAGCCTTAAATATTAATAGCCACAATAATCGCAGTATGATCCCCAATCCCAAGGGGAGAGCGTGACCTCAGATCTAGGCTGTATTTTGCTAGGTGTTCCTTTCTTCTCTAGAAGCCCCTGGTTTGCATTCAAGGACAGAGTGCCTCAGACCCCACCCTACTGGAGATTATGATCACGAAAGCTCCTGTCCATAGAAGTTGGGCTGTTTTCACAATGGCTTCACCACAATGACGATTGATGTGTGGATTGCTGGAGCCAAACTCTGCAGAGCAGAAGGGTTGAGTAATTTATGAAGTGTGTGCAGTGGGCCGGCTGCAGCATGGGACACATGTTCCTGGCCACGACACAAAGAATAGGGAGCTGGAAACACCTTGCTTGGGCCTGTCTTATGGTGTAGACTTCATATCTAGGGCTGTTTCCTTGTGCCCTAAGTGAGACAGGAAGATTGTGGTTTAGTATCGAGGGTTTGAGCAATAGGTCAGGGATTTTTCTATTTGGAGGTCTTGCAAGGGGGTTAGAGAAGTTACTGTCTGCTGGAGGCGAATCTACTGAAAGCTGAGAGATCTCCCGATGACAGCATCATGCAGAGGGCTGAATGCGAGTGCAAAGGGTGTGAAGCACTTCTAAAACCAGAGAGTGGGGGCTGGAGAGTTGGCTCAGCGGTTAAGAGTAGTGAGTGCTCTTGCAGAGGACCTGGGTTCGATTCCCAGCAACCCACATGGCAACTAACAACCAACCATAGCTCTAGTACCAGGGGATCCGATACCATCTTCTAACCTCAGTGGGCTTTGCAGAACACAGCTGAACTTATACACATGCAGGCAATACACTCATACACATAGAACAAAAATAAGAAAGTTTTAGAAAGAAGCAAGCTAGAAAGTAATATAGACATGTAGCTGTTGAGTGTTGTGTTCAGACTGAGGCTTGGTCTCTGAGACTGTGGGGGTCGGCTCCTCATCCTGGCTCTCCTGGAGGGATGGCGTAGGGTCTTGTCAAGGACCAATGAATGCTTCTGTAGGTGTAACAAGAAACAAAAAAGGATTATCAGAAAAATGTAACAACAAAACTCAGTTATAGGAGCTGGGGTGTATGTAAGTTGCTGCAAAGCACTGGATTCATTTCTAACACTGCAACACACACGCACACACACACTTGTTGTATGTGATACAAACTGGGAGGATGTACACTTCCTCCCAGTTTGTATCACATACAACAAGTATGACATCACACATTTAGTGTCTGTGCTTTCATCAGCACAGGTGGGCTCTGAACCCGTTCACTGTTTAAGTAGACATCGGCCTCATTTGCAAACTGCTTGGTCTCCTTTAAAGAATGTCTGTGGCCCCTAGACACATCTTTTTCTTTGTTCCTTTCAGTTTTTTCAGGTGTGACACCTGCCTGTCCCACCCCATAGGCAGCAGACTTTCTGCCCCTGCAGCTGCCGCAAAGGTCTGCTTGTGTGGGAGTGAGACGGCAGGATGCTTTTATAACCGGCGTGAGACATGGTGCTTGCAGAGCTCTGCGGAAAAGGCATTGTGGGGGAAACTGATGTTTCTAGCTCCTGACAGTCCTGAGGCAAATCCCTTCAAATCTCTGTACAATTGTATTAGAAGGATTTGGGGAAGACTATACAACAGACAGGGAGGCATGTGGGGGTCCCTGGTAAATGAGGGTTTAGTGACCACTGTCATATAAGTTCACAGAGTAAAACCATAAATAGTAATTAGGAATAGAGATGCTGGAGGAAATGAACTTTAAAAAAAATTTATTTATTTATTTATTTATTTATTTATTTATTTATTTATTTATTTTTTGGTCTTTTCGAGACAGGGTCTCCCTGTAGCCCCAACTGTCCTGGAACACACTCTGTAGACCAGGCTGGCCTTGAACTCACAAAGATCCGCCTGCCTCTGCCTCCAGAGTGCTAGGATTAAAGGCGTGCGCCACCACGCCCGGATATTTATTATTTTTATGTGTATGAATGTACTGTCTGCATGTAGGTTTGTGCACCCGTGTCGTGCAATGCCGCAGAGGTCAGAAGAAGACATTGGATTCCTCTGGAACTGGAGTTAAAAGATGGCTCTTAGCTGGCATGTGAGTTCTGGGAATTGAACACGGGTCCTCTGCAAGAGCAGTCAGTGCTCTTAACTGCTAAGCCATCTCTCCAGCCCTGGAAATGAACTTTTATACACTGGGACCAGCAGCCTGGAGTTCATGTCAGACCCATTGGGACCATTAAAGGAAGGACATTGCAGGACTTACCAACTTACCAAGTCTTTAAGAATCTTTTTTTTTTTCGATATTTTGAGAAAGATTTCACTCTGTAGTCTAGGCAGGTCTAGAACTCTTTATTTATGTATTTATTTATTTATTAATTTAGACAGGGTCTAAATGTGTCGTCATGGCTGGTCTAGAACTTGCTATATAGACCAGGCTAGTCTCCAACTCACAGAGATACTCCTGTCTCTACCTCCCAAGTGATGGGGTTAAAGGTCTGCACAACCATACCTGGCTAAATGTTTTCCTTTGTCTGAAAACTTATGAAGTTTTTGCCTGGAACTTCCACTCCTTTAAGTTTGGAGATCACCTGATTCTACCACGAGGGGGCAGCAAAACATAACCCAGGGCCCTGCTCCCTCTGGGACAGCTTAGAGCTGTGGTTCTTTTCCAGAAGCGTCAGGGAGAGAGAGGCCAGGAGCCTTCGGTTGCCTGGCTCTCCCTCTGGGAGGCTGGGCCATTGGTGTGCAAATATTTAGACCTCTGGAGTAGCAGCATTGTCTGGGAGATGGTGACGTGCCTTTTGAAATCTAGCAGTTACCTGTTTCTAACTGGTACCTAGTTCTGCGGGCATTAGGGAACTTCCAGGCTGCTGTGAAGGATGTCTTTGGTCCTTGGATACCCACTATAAGGACTGAGAGACACTGACACCGCTCTTTTTAAAATTTATGAGTTGACTGATCATGTTTATAATTAAGAAAAAAATTATGAGTTGAGTATTTTGTGTGGATATTTTGCATGTAGTACAACAAAAAAAATATCCTCACACTGAAGTTTGAGTTATCTAATCAGATTTCTTTCCTCTTAACCAACATCCAATTGGAATTGGCTGTGTTAAACTGCAAGTATTGATGGAGTTGAATTCCCAGGGATAGTGGAAGGCAGGATTTTGGAAAGTCTGGGTCTGTATGTTATTTGTGTATGCGACAAAACCCAGGTTTTTTTTCTACTTCATGATTGTTAGAGCTGATCACGAGCCAGTACCACACGTCAGCCTGAGCAATCTTGCAGGACTATCATCAGTTGATAAGGCATGGACTACTTCTGTCATGTGTCCCGAAGTCTTCTAAGGACATTTGTAACTTTTATCTTGGTGCCCTGTAGGATTTTCAAAGGACAAACTAGGCAGAGCTGGCTGTCTTGTGATAAGTCCTGTAACTTGCCACAAAGCTTACTGGGGGATGCTGGGATAGCTTACCCACTTCCTGGCTGGTTCCCAGCTCCCTCACCGTTATCTCTGTGACTCAATTGCTATGAATTTCTTTAAGGCTTTGGGTTCTCCAAGTGTTTTAGTCTGGGATGAAAAGCCCATGATCTCCTTTAAGGTTGTGTTTTGAGTCCTCGCCGGCTCCAGTTTATGGAGTTGTTTCCATACCACTCTGGTCTTGATAGCAGCTCTTAACACCGAGCGCCTATCTTGATACCGCAGCCTGCGGTTAGTGATGTGCTTTAACTAACTCAAGTCAGGGCAGACAGGAGAACATGCATGGCTAATAACAGCTCAGAGGAGGATACACAGTGGAGCTGTCTCATCCCAGAGCTGGGGTTTGAGTGGTAGATGTATTGGAGGCCTGGGCTTCCATGGGCATACCTGGATGAAATGAAGAAAAGAAGACTCCCTGGACTATGGCTCTGTGGTACTCTTTGATAGTGGTGTGAACATCCTGGAGAGAGGTAAGTGCACCCAGGATGCACACCAGAAGGCCTGGGAGGCCCTCCACCATCTTGCCAGGAGGCTGGTTAACTTACTTCCATTAATTATAGATGTGTCAGCCATTCTTATAGTGGCCACTAGGTGGCAGACGTTGGATTTAAGTCCAAGTAGACAAAGCTTTGGGGATGTAGGCATGGCCCCTAATTGTGACGGAGCCTTTGGGCTGGCTGCATCCTTGCTGCCCCATCACTTAGGTGACAGAGGACTTGGGGACACCCTCTGAGGCAGACAGAGATGCTGCTAAGCGGACAGTGCTGTTCTTCCCACCTCCCAACACACACACACACACACACACACACACACACACACACACACACGGTGATTCTGATGTAGAATTCTTTGCGCAGCCCTGTTCCCAATGCTTCGTTTAATTTCACACCCTAGGAACTCAGGTTTGCAAGAGAGTGACAAGATCACTGGCATCTGAAGCATCCAGACCGAGCACCCCACCCCTGTAGGTAGCTCTGGAGCCCAGAGCCCGTGGACCCTTTACCTAGGCTGACCCAGGCCTTTTTCAGAGGCCCAGGTGAGCCCTACCATCTAGGGCTGTTCCTGGGTTGATGTAGCAGCAGGTGGGGTCAGAGGGGGCTTTGGCAGCTCTTCCTGATGCCCCTAGGCTAGCACTTCTTGCTTCTTTCCCTGCCTCTTATCCCCAGAAAGCCAGGGAAATATTCGTGGAGTCACTTCCTGAGGGGGCGGGAGGTTTTGGAAAGGACTACACCTCAGCAGGTAGCAAGCGTGTCAGAGGATCGGGACCAGAAGGAAATGGTCGTGGGAGGAGGGTCACCCGCACACGAGTCCAGCATTGTGTCTTGGACATGCCTCTGGGATAGCTTTATTTGTCCCTTCTGCCCAGTCTTCAGTTTCTCCTCCAGGGTTCTAGGTGCATATTAATTTATCAAACATGATATTCCATTTCCTTATAAATACAGAGCCTACTTGTTGAAGAATATTTGGGAAAAATTAAATTAAATTAAATTCTATTCTTCTATCCCAGTTCCTGGAGACAACGTCTCTATTTCCTTCTAGTCTTTCATTAAAAAAAAAGTCTGTATCACATGATATGAAATTGAGGCTACATGTATGTCCAGTTTTCATCCCATTTGAAATATTAACAACATAGACAGACATTTATCACCTCACCGAAGAGTTCTGTGAAGAGCCCTGCTAACAACTCTGTAGGACACTAGCTCCTAGGGATTCCTTAAGAATTTCATTATTTTCCTGTCATTGAATACTTGATTATTTTGTTTTCTTTTTTCTTTTTGCAGTTCAGCAGTAAATAATTCTCCATTACCCTTCATCCATAACTCCAATGTCCTTTGGAGACGTCCTTTGTGTGGTATGGCTGGGTGCAGAATATCCAATTCCAGGGCTTGTGATGTGGGTTTCTGAAGTCTTTAAAAAGGGAAAGTGTCCCCAGTTGTGTCACTCAGCAGGGCAGAGGCAGTAAGTGTCTTTGGTTGATACAGAGCCACAGTATAGATGGTGCCCACATCTGCCAGGCCCCGGCCTTGTGTGGCTCCCAGTCCCAGCTTGCTTGTGGCTGGGATGGCGCTGTGGCTTGGCTCCTCTCCACATGCTGCGCTCTGGGTGTCTCCTCAGCAGTGGTTGAGATGGACTTTGAGATGCTCGGGTTCTTTTCCTTTAGGTCCGACATGAAAATAGGTGTGTGGCGCTGGAGAGGTGTCCCTGTTTCCACCAGGGTGAAGAATACGCCCCAGGAGACACGGTGAAGATCGGCTGCAATACCTGGTGAGGCTCTGGCGACGACCTGGTGGCAGAAGAGTCACTGGGTTCTGGACCTTTGGCACTTGACCTTCTTCCTGTGGGAACCTGGGTATTCTTTTCCTCTTCTCTGTGCTTCCATTTCCCATCTGAGGTGCCTTTTTTCTGACGTGGTGCACATTCCTCACATGGTGCCTTACAGATGGGTGATTCTGCAGTGGGGGAGGAGGACCTCACTCTGAGAGGCCATGCATGGGGTGGCCAAGGTGTTGATGGCTTTCCTTCCTTCCTTCCTTCCTTCCTTCCTTCCTTCCTTCCTTCCTTCCTTCCTTCCTTTTTACTTTTACTCTTTCTCATTTATGTTATGAATTATACACAATAACATGTTTCTTTTGACATTTACATACATGTATATCATGTGCTCTGATCATATGTTGTCCCCATCGCCTTCTATTGTCCCCTCATCCTGCCTTTACTGGTCCCTCCTCCTCCATCCAATAATCCACTTTTTTTTTTTTTTGAGACAGGGTCCCCTCTGTAGCTCCAGCTGTCCTGGAACTCACTATCTAGACCAGGCTGGCCTTGAACTCACAGAGATCCACCTGCCTCTGCCTCCTGAGGGCTGGGACTAAAGGCAGGTGCCATCACGCCTGGCCAATAGTCCACTTTTTAATATCTTTTTAAAAAAATATAAATCCCACATATGAGAGAAATGTGATATTTGTCTTTCTGATTCTAGCGCTTAACAGAAAGATCTCCGGTTCCACCTCTTTCTGTGCAAAGGGCATCTCTCTGTTCTTTATGGGTGAAGCACAAGGCCAGTTCTTTCTCCACAGACCCTGTCCTGCCCACAAGTGTTCTGAGAGTGGACTTGATGGGGGAGTGCTTTGAGGAGGCTGTTTTTCTTCTGTTTTCCTTGGCTGCCCTTCACTGCACCCCTTCCATTCATGGTCATGGATAGTCTGAGAAAGACGCCCACGTGGATGGAGGCAGGAGGATTACCTGCGACACTGGAGGGGGCTCCCTTAGGTCATCTCTTCGAGGGCAGTGGAGAGATGGATGTGTGGGTGGCCAGTCACTACTGATATAAACATATGGCTGCGTATAACACAAAGCCATTTCTCGTGGACACAGGCTCCCGTTCTGTTTTCCAGCCCCAGATCTTCAGCTCTTGTCTCCTGCTAAACCTGTCAGCCTAGCGGGGTTTCAACCTCAGTGTGTCTGTGTCTCTGCGACCCTGTGACCCGTCTCAGGTTTATTATGGCCTTTCAGGTGAGGCCAAGCTTCAGTGAGTCCAAGACAGATGGCTTAGAGAGGACCCCAGCCCCCTCTCTGGCAGTCTGGATCACTTTGGTCACTTCCACTCCCTTCCCTTCCTTTCCTCAGTTTTTTTCCTTGGGACGAGAGACCGCCAGGCCTCTCTTTCCCCAGCAGGCTCTGTGGAGGGACTATAAGACCTCTATTTCACAGATGGTGTACTCTCAGCTTCTTGAATTTTCCTGAGGGGTTGGGTGGCACCCTGGAGTGTTCTGTGCCCCCCCCCGTGTCTCTTTGTTCCCTAAGACTGGGTTGAGTCCCTTGTACTTAAGGTGCCCAACCAAGTCATCCTCTCATTATTCTTCCTAGTGTCTGCTGGGACAGGAAATGGAACTGTACTAACCATGTGTGTGATGCCACGTGTTCTGCCATCGGCATGGCACACTACCTCACCTTTGATGGACTCAAATACCTGTTCCCTGGGGAGTGCCAGTATGTGCTGGCGCAGGTGAGAAGGGCGAGGAGAGGAGGCGCTGTCAGTCTCTAATGGGATGGCGAGGTGCTGGCTACAGTCAGAAAGTTTCCAGGTTATATTCGGTCTGAAATACAAACAACAAACAAACAAAAACAAACTGGTTTTGCCAGAATAATTTTCTTTTTTTTACATTTTTTGATTTATTTTTATTTAATGTGTATGAATGTCATGCAGTGCCCACAGGGTCTGGAGAGGGTATCAGATCCCTTGGAACTGGAGTTACAGGTAGTTGTTAGTTGATATGTGGATCCTGGGAAGGGAACCGGGGTCCTCTGCAAGAGCAGCCAGCACCCTTAACTGCCGATAAATCTTTCCAGCCCCCAGAGTAATTTTCTCATCCATGAAGGAAGTGTCTGAAGGTGTAAGAGGTTTAAAACTCAAAGTGAGTGCCCATTTTCCTCTGTTAGCCTGTAGACTTTTTAATTTTTATTTTACGTGTATGTGTGGATTGGCTTCCTGTGTGTAAGTGCACCCTTGTCATGCAGTGCCTGCAGAGTCAGAAGAACTGGAGTTAATGGATGGTTGTTAGCCACCATGTGGGTACAGGAAATTGAACCCAGGTCCTCTGCAAGAGCAGTCAGTGCTTTTAACCACTGAACCAACTCTCCAGCCCTACTCATCTGGAGACTTTTAGTCCCAGCTGGACTGGAGCTCTCTATGTAGACCAGGCTGGCTTTGAACTCACAGAGATCTGCCTGCCTCTGCCTCCCAAGTGCTAGGATTAAAGGCATGCGCCACTGCGCCCGGCTCACCTGGAGACTTCTTTTTAAAATTTTTAAAATTTATTTTTATATGTGTATGAGTGTACTGTCTGCATGTAGGTCTGTGCACCTGTGTTGTGCAATGCCGCGGAGGTCAGAAGAGGGTCTCGGATTCCCTTGGAACTGGAGTTCTCCTGGAATTGGAGTTACAGATGGTTCTTAGCTGCCATGTGGGTGCTGGGGATCGAACCCGGGTCCTCTGCAAGAGCAGTCAGTGCTTTTAACCACTAGGCTATCTTTCCAGCCCTCATCTGGAGACTTTTAAAAGCAGAACAGAAGCTCCTTTGCTGAGTGTGACGCAAGACCACTCTCAGGCCAGATTAGCATTGATGTAGATTAGAAAAAGACATCCTTTTCTTTTGGTGAGAAGAACCTAAACTGGTAGTTCAGCCTTTCACACTCCCAGCTAGTACCTAGCAGGGTGGGGAGGGGCCTCGTGAAGCAGCTCTGGACACAGGGGTGGTCAGCCTGATTCCTGGAGTTTGCTGCCGGACCTACGGACCCGATGGACTCGCTACCATTTCTGCTTCTAACCTGGTCCAGGTTCTCATGGGGAGGAGGGGAGGCTGGTGTCTTAGGACCTATTCCACCCAGGAGGATGAGGAAGAGCAGGGAACATCCTAGCTGGTGAGTCAGGCACAGTCCCTGTGTCCCAGGTCCCTGCTCCGTGGGCTCCTGGGAATTTCTCTGGCTGGTTGACACCAGGTGAATCAGCAAGTCGTAGCAGAGCCCTGTTCCGAGGTGAGACGCTGCCCCCAGGGACACGTTAGACCTGTATGGCCTCTCTGACTCCATTCTCTGGGGAAGGAGAGTTTGGTGTGACCTGAAGGCAAGACCTGAAATCTTAGAGACAGAGCTGCAGGGCCACATGTGTCAGGCATTATTGGTGACCTAGGGTCACTGTTTGGGGAGCATGCTGGAAGGAGGTGGGGCCTGTGGGGCACTGGCTGACTTGGCCTCACATACCCCAGTTGACCTAGGGAGACAGAGCACACACACCTTAAAATGGCTTTTCTGATGTCCTTGGACTTGGGGGTGTCCTCACTCCCCTAGAGCTTCACCACACAGGTCCCCAGCCTCAGCAGCAAAGGACAGGGTGGCTTTGCGGTTCGACCTTCCATCAGCATCCAAACAGTGGACTTGGTGCATGGACAGCGGCCTGGTGGTGTCTCCCACTGCCTGATGCTTCCCGGGTCTCCCAGTTTTCAGGACCCCCCTTTCATGTTGGGTGCTGCTTGTTTCCCTTCCTACTTGCAGTCTGTGGTCTTCTGATGCTTTGTCAAGGCCTCTCCCAGGGCTCCCTCCCTGTGGGACAGATCAGCAGGCTTGGCTTCCTCCTCCAGAAAAGCATCTGGTGACAGGAAACTGAGGCTTCTGCACCTTGTTCTGTTTCTGACCTTCACGACTTAGGAACCAGCTCAAACTGGGATAGCCCAATGGTGCCAGGAAATCAGCTGATCCCTACACTACAGATAGCTGGGCTATGTTTGTATATGTGTGTGGATATATGTATGGACATGTATGTATATGCATATATGTATGGGCGCACATGAACATGTACATGTTTTATATGTATGTTTATATGTATATATGCATGCGCTTATATATTTATGTTTACATATGCATATGTATGGAAATATGTATATGAGTATGAAGGTATACATACATGTATATATTTTTGTATATGTATTTGTGTATATGTGTGCATGTGTATGTAGGTGTATGTTTATATATGTATTTGCATGTGTAGGTGTGAGAATGTATATATATATATATATGTAGACATATGCATACGTATATATATGTGGTATGTGAATTTATATGTGTAGGTATATTGCTTGTGTCTGTGCAGGGATATGTATGTGTGTGGATAGGTATAAGTGGATGAATGGGGCAGATAGTTTACTTGATGTTACCCAGTAAGTGGCAAACCAAGACTTGCCCTAGTTTTCCCAATCTAAGTGTTTTTATAGCATTTTTACATAAAAGTAAAAGCCGCGATAGGGTGACTATTTAGCATCTGTCCTCCTTGGCTTAATTTGGTGGCCATTGATCATCATTCCATTTCCCTCCATAAGCAACTAGAGAAGACATTTCAAGAGCTGGAGCTGAATTGAATCATCTGTGGTTAGTTACACTTTGGGACCGGCAGGCCAGAGCAGTGCAGACAGACATGAGAGCCACAGGATGCTCTATGGTAGGACTGCGCTGGTTGTCTGCAGGGGATCAAAAGATTATGTGATCTAGGTGTGAGCCTTGAGCCCGATACTCCGTGAACATACGCTACAGGCTCATCTCCTGTAGCTCTCCCCTCCTCCACCTGTGCTCATTACCACACCAACGCACTGATCACAGGCTGATGTGTGATCCATGATGCGTGAGTTGGGAAACCCTAGAGAGCCCCCATATACACAATATATAGGCACCATTCTGCAACACGTATTCAAAGACCCCAGAGGATGCAATGCTGTCTTCTACCCTGGGCGAGGAAGAAGTAATGGTCTTTCCTTTCTGGAACCTTCTTTCCCCAGGATTACTGTGGCGGTAACTCTGGGACCTTTCAGATCCTAGTAGGAAATGAGGGGTGCAGCTATCCCTCAGTGAAGTGCAAGAAGCGAGTCACCATCCTGGTGGACGGAGGAGAGATTGAACTGTTTGATGGAGAGGTAAGCGCCAGCCTCGCCCCTCCACCCTCGAGCCCCCCCTGCTTTGTTCCACTGTTGATTAGGGGCGTTTGCCAATGTTCATTTGGAACTGTGTTGGGAGAATGTGTGGCCGCTGTGGGGAATGAGGTCGAGTCGTATCAGTTGGCTTTGAGGCCTGTGAATAGAGCTATAGACTGGTGTGGATAGTGTTGTCCCATTGTGTGTGTGGAACAGGATGTCTAATACGTATGCGTTAGTATGGGAAGAGGCCATGTGTACTGGCAGCTCGGGAACTGTAGACTTGGGTCAAGCATCTCTGGTGCCGTTGGTGGACAGAACATGGCAGGCAGGAGGGGTTTTCTTCCATAGACAATTGTTCCCCTCAGCTGCAGGAGGATGAAAGCCGTGGTGGATACCTGAAATCACAGAGGGCACCAAACCCAGCATGTCCTATAATATATTATCTATGATAACACTGAATTATTAAATGGAGAGTAAGACATAAGTAACAATCAAATAGGGCAATTATAACAATAATGTTGTAATGAAAATGATTTGAAATCTTCACTCTTTCTGGAAACATGTACATAATATATTTCAAAAAAGATTTGCTTATTTATCTTATGTGTGTGTTTGGTATATGTAAGTGTAACATGTGCATGCAGTACCCGAGGAGGCCAGAAGAGGGAGTTGGATCCCCCTGGAACTGGAGTTGCAGGCAGTTGTTAGCTGCCATGTGGGTTCTGGGTCCTCTGCAAGAGCAGCCAGTGCTCTTAACCACTTGAGCCATCTCTCCAGCCTCTCCATTCAATATTTTTTATTGCAGTCAGCTGAAACTGCAGAAGGCAGAACTACAGATGTGTGGGCTGTGTCATCTGAAGTGATGTGGGATGGTTTTTAATTTCTATCATGTTTTAATGTTCTTTGAAGACTTTTCTTTGGTGTGGTGCTGGGGACGGAACCCAGAGCCGTGTGCATGCTAGGCAAGCACTCCCCTTTTGAGCCATACCCTCGGCTTTTCAGATAAATGTTTTTAACATGCTGGGAAGAGAAGTAAACAAATCTGGCCCTGTGTGTTGACAACTGTTCTAGTTTGTCTTCCATTGCTGTGACAAAACACTCTGACCGACACCAACTTGGGGAAGAAAGGTTTTATTCAGCTTACATCTCTTGGGTCACAGTTCATCACTTAGGGAGCCCAAGGCAGGAACTCAGGGCAGGAACCTGGAGGCAGGAGCTGAAGCACAGGCCATGGAGGAATGCTGTTCACTGGCTTGCTCCCCTGGCCCATGCCCAGCCTGACCTCTTATACAGTACACAACAACCTGCCCAGGGTGGCACCACCCATAGAGGGCTGGGCCCTCCCACATTGCTCAACAATCAAGACAATACTCCACAGACGTGGCCACAGGCCAGTCCAATGGAGCCAATTCCTCAATTGAGGCTCCCTCAACCCAGGTGTGTCAAGTTGACACTAAAGCTATCCAGCACAACAACTTACATGATTCTCTCCCAGGAGGTCTGAAATGCAGATCCTCCGGCTTTGATATTCTACCTCAGAGTTGCTGAAAGGTTCCAGAAAGGAAAGATCATTACTTCTTTCTTGCCCAGGGCAGAAGACAGCATATACCTCAGTAGGCTGGGTTGGGGCCCAGGAATCTGCATTTAGACGGTCTGGTTGTCCCTGGGTCAATGTTTGACTCAGCTAGCCTGAGACTCCCAGTGTCTAAGCTCTAGCCTGTCCCAGGAGTGTCATTTTCTCAGAGCTTCTGCCTGCTTCCTGCCTCCTTATAAATACCTATTCTTGACAGCTGGGGCTAGGAAAAGAATTATTCATAGACAGAGAGGAAAACTCTTTAGCAAGCATGCTGAGTCAGGACCAGCAGCACCAACTCCATTTCAGAGTCCAGCTCTATCCAGTGCAGGTGACAGTGGTGAGGTTGAGTTGGATGTGTACAGACCTGTGAGGCGGAGACTTTGTACATGTGATGAGTCCTGCATGTGGCTATCACTCAGGAAAGAATCTCTTCAAAGAGTGACAGGTGCTTAGAGTCAGCCTTAGCTTCACAAATCCTAGCATCAACCACGTGTTGACACGGTTGACAGCTGTACGACTCTGCCAGCCCAGACTTCTGGAAGCTCCCACCTGAAGTGTGGAGCTCCACAGTCCCAGTTCTCCTTCAAGCTCTGATCCTGGGTGACAGTCACCTGGGAGAGTGGGAGGTGGCAGGATGCTGGAAGGTGAGTCTGGAATTTTATTTTAAAAAGGTGGTTAGGCCGGGTGTGGTCGCACAGGCCTTTAATCCCAGCACTCGGGAGACAGAGTCAGGCAGATCTCTGTGAGTTCAAGGCCAACCTGGTCTACATAGAGAGCTCCTGGCTAGCTAGAACTAAAGGGGGACCTGTCTCAAAAAGATAAATAAATAAATAAATAAATAAATAGTTAAAATCATTGCTGTCTGCAGAACTCAAGTTAGGCACCATTGATGCTGAGGGCCAATGGTCAGAACACCCCCACTTTTTGTGATGTGATGGGCCGTGCACTGGTTGATTTCAGTGTGTTCTCACTGCCATTTCATTATCATGGAAGGTGGTCAGTGAAGTGGACACAGAGATGAGAGCTGGCCCCGAGGGGGTGGGGGGAGGTCTGGGAGGGCAGGGCCAGTGCTGCTGGGCAGGGTGGACAGACAGATGGGGTAAAGAGGGGAGACCTGGACTCAGCCTCCTGTACCCCGTTTCCTGCTTCATCCTCCTCCAGGTGAGTGTGAAGAGGCCTCTGAAGGATGAGCTGCACTTCGAGATGGTGGAGTCTGGGCGTTATGTCCTTCTACTGCTGGGCCAAGGGCTCTCTGTGGTCTGGGACCGCCACCTCAGTGTCTCTGTGGTCCTCAAGCAGACATACCAGGTCAGCACCCTTCTTCCCTCATCTTGCCTATGACTTCTTGTGTGGACCTTCGTCGGCTCCCTGAGTGGCCACCTGATGCTCCTCTCCACTGTCCTGGGGGAAAGTGATCCTCTGGTCCGGCCTCCTTGTTCCCGTATGGGCAACGGCAAGGAGTCACCTAGGCTGGCTGCACACAGGGAGGATTGAGGAGGCCTTGACATGCTGTCCTGGCGGAAGGCCCCCTACCTTCTGCCTCTGCCCTTGATCATGAGACTTGGACTCATTGTCTCTCTCTCTTTCCTTAACTCTGGAATGGGATCAGAGAGGAAACCAAGGAAAAGGCCGAGTTCTTGGTTGCCTGTGCCTTCTCTGTCCCCACAACCCAGATAGTATACAAGGTTTACAACGTGCATCCATCTCCTCACCCAGGAGCAAGTGTGTGGCCTGTGTGGGAACTATGACGGTGTCCAGAACAATGACCTGACCAGCAGCAGCCTCCAGGTAGAGGAAGACCCCGTGGACTTTGGGAATTCCTGGAAAGTGAACTCACAGTGCGCTGACACCAGCAAGGTACATCTGTGGCCGTGTGGGTGGAGCCTGAGGGTCCTGCTTCCTGGAGGGTCCCCGTTCTTACTGGAGGCGTGAGTGGCGCGAATTGCAGGCAGTGGCAGGGTCAGGGCACGGAGCCTCTTGTACCATTCCGGGTTGAGTCGCCCCAGCTGAGTTCCTGACGTTTGGCTCCTCCCTGTATCTTCCCCCTTCCCAGGTGCCACTGGGCGGGTCCCCTGCCGCCTGCCATAGCAACAGCATGAAACAGACGATGGTGGACTCCTCCTGCAGAATCCTCACTAGTCACATCTTTCGGGACTGTAACAAGCTGGTGAGGCACTGAGGGTGGAGGGAGGTGGAACTGTCCCATGGGCTGGGGACCTTGAGTGTGAGACTCTAATGTGGACACTACTCCCAAACCTTGAAGTGATTCACCTGAGACACCACTGCGGCCTCTTGTTGGCTCCGTGGCCTCTGCCTGCGTTCCTCTTTTGTCTTCAGTCTTGGGATCTGTTCCTCTTTGTGTTGTTTCCAACGTCAGAGCCCGGAAGTCCTTTTCCTTATTACTGCCCGTGTGTCCAGACCTAGCGAGAACCCCCTCACCACCAACAAGCAAACCAGCAAACGGCCCCTTTAGTGTGCAATTCTGTTCTCACAGAAACTCTTTTTACTAGCTTTAACCCCAGTGACTTTGGGTCCACATTTCTTGACTTTTTTTTGTGTCTTTATCTCAAATGATAGTGAGGAATTCCCCAGGGTTAAACATGAAGATTTCTCTCTACATTTGTGCACGTACACACAGGCACGCATGCGAGCACAGGTGTAACACACACTCAGCCACGTGCACATAATGGTTCATTGGCTATGTGTGTTCATTTCTCTCCTAACTACTCTGGAAAGCTCAGACTCTGTATGCGTAGCATGTTTTAGAGACAGGAAAGACAGGACATAGTCAGTATGAGTGAACGTGGTAAGAGATAGACAGTCCTCCTTCCAAGAATAGTTGGGGTCAGAGTCCAAGGATGTCCAGCTGGGTCCCACTGTCCGGCAGAGTTGCCTCACAGCTCCTCAGTGATGAGGCTCATGTGGGTTCTGATGCATTTCCGAATTCTGTTGGCTGCACTGGGGCAAGGAAAGAGAGCGGCCAGCCTGTGTGTGTCTACCCCACACTTACAGTTCAGGCAGCTATGGAGGGACGTGGAAGATAGACAGAGGAATACTCTTCTGGAAAGTTCCGAAGGCTGCCGACCTTGCTTTCTCCAGTTTATCTTGCTGGAATCTAGATCCGAAGCTGTGATTTTTGCCTTTTTACCTACTTTTTCTGTGGGACCCCTGATCTACATTTCTTTATTCTGGAGACTCTCATCTTTTATACGCCAATCATAAGCCAGAGTTCTAGCTCCTGGCTGAAGGCTGGGGCCATCTGACATTCCCTTTTGCAGGTGGACCCTGAACCATACCTGGACATCTGCATTTACGACACTTGCTCCTGTGAGTCGGTTGGGGACTGTGCCTGCTTCTGTGATACCGTTGCTGCCTACGCCCACGCGTGTGCCCAGCGTGGCCAGGTGGTGGCCTGGAGGACACCCTCGCTGTGCCGTGAGTTCTCAAGTCTCCAGACACTCTCCCTATAAGTACCTAGGCTTGAAGGCTGGTAGGGACAGGAGAACACTTTCATGGGAGAGAGAGAGAGAGAGCTCTACCTTGAGATGGACGGACCGGGATTGAAGGGAGTGAGGTGGCAAGGTGAGAAAGATCACACTAAGAGTGAGCTGGGATATGGAGCCCCACGAGGGCTCAGGTAAGGAGTTCTTGGACTGTGAGTAGGGTCATGGATTCAAGAAAGTCTAGGAGGAGGGCCGTGATAGAAGAAAGTCTGTGTTGACCACCATGCCCTCCATACGAGGTTAACCTCACATTTAGAGATTGCCTTCCTTACGCACAGCAAAACTTCAAGTTTTCAGGTATCGGATGTCTGGACCCATGGTGTTGATGTTTAAAACAAAAGTCCCAACATCTCTGCTATGGGTGACTCTGGGAGCCACTGTTCCTCAGTGTGATCATGGTTTCCGGTCACTCCCTGCTATCAGCCCACGGGTCTTCCTGGGGCTGCTTGGCGCCTTCTCTGCAGCCCTGGTTTATGGTTCCACAGTCACAGCCTTGTCTTCTGTCTCCACAGCCCAGAGCTGTGAGGAGAGGAATGTTCGAGAAAATGGCTACGAGTGCGAGTGGCGCTATAACAGCTGTGCGCCCGCCTGCCCGGTCACGTGCCAGCACCCTGAGCCGCTGGCTTGCCCCGTGCGGTGCGTGGACGGCTGTCACGCACACTGCCCTCCAGGTGAGGACTCCCTCTGGCTCGGGCAGGCTGGAGGGGTGGGATGGGATCTTCGGGGGGGGGGTGCGGCCTCTCTCCATCCTCAGCCCTGCCATAGGCCTGTTTCCCTGGATCCCTTCAGCAAAGCCAGGTCAGCTCTGTCTGATTTTTGCCAAGTAAGGCACCTCTCAAATCTTACCCACCTCCCCTTTTTTTTTCCAGTGGGGGGTGGGGGTGGGGGATGAAATCCCTGCCCCCGCCCCATGCCCTTCTACCTAGAGATACTCTATCCCTTCCTATAAAACTCTTTTGCCGGGTGTGGTGGCGCACGCCTTTAATCCTAGCACTTGGGAGGCAGAGGCAGGCGGATCTTTGTGAGTTCAAGGCCAGCCTGGTCTACAGAGTGAGTTCCAGGACAGCTGGGGCTACAGGGAGACCCTGTCTCGAAAAGACCAAAAAAAAAAACCTCCCCCCCGAAAAAAACCAAACCTCTTTTGTGGGACTATTTATAGGTTTTTCATATAGACAGCCTTCTCTCCTTTTCTCCTTCCTTCTAATCTCTCTTTCCTTCCTTCCTTCCTTCCTTCCTTCCTTCCTTCCTTCCTTCCTTCCTTCCTTCCTTCCTTCCTTCCTTCCTCTTTCCGCATCCCCCCTCCTCCCTTTCTCTCTGTCTCTGTCTGTCTCTCCCACTCTCCCATTTTTTTCTTTTTGAGACAGGGTCTCCTTATAGCCCCAGCTGGCCTGGAGCTCATTATGTAGACCAGGCTGGCCTTGAACTCACAGATCCTCCTGTCTCTGCCTCCCGAGTGCTAGGATTAAAGGCATGCACTATCATGCCTGGCTCACTCTCTTATTTTTTTGTTTTGAGACAGAATCTTGCTATGTAGCCCAGGCTGACCTCAAATTCACAATCCTCCTGCTTCATCCTCCTGAGCTGGAAAAGCACTTTCTAACAGAACTTTATGAGTAGTAGGAATGTTCTGGAATACAATGGTGGATAGTAGGTTGGAGGAACTGACTTTTTTCTTTTACTGAACTTTGTTTAATTTAAATTTAAACAGCCTTGTGTGCCGAATGGCTGTCACATTGGTCAGCACAGCTCTAAAGTTATTGAGTCCACACTTTGGGAGAGTGAGAGACTCCTAGGAAGGAAGACTGAATTTGTCCTAGGGCTTGGGAGACAGGGGGATGTGCTGAAGGAGTTCCTCTTCATCTTCTCAGAGGGGAAGTCAAGGCACAGAGGAGGAAAAATAGTTCCTGTGTAGGGACGTGACCAATGGGCAGTGGGAGAGTGGGCTTCTGGGACAGCTCCCTTTAGTAATAGGTGGATCTATCTCGTATGAAAGGCAACTGACCAGTTGGCTTCTAATGAGGTGTGTTACGCAGGGAAAATCCTGGATGAACTTCTGCAGACCTGTGTGGACCCTCACGACTGCCCTGTGTGTGAAGTGGCTGGTCAGCGCTTGGCTCCAGGGAAGAAAATCACCTTGAATCCTGATGATGCTGTGCACTGTCAGATTTGGTAAAACAGATTCCATGGGGCTGGCTGTTTTCTCTGCGGGCTCTCAGAGACCAGGTTCTGGAAAACACCTCCCAGCAGCAAAGAGCTGAGATGCTGAGCTTAGTTTGTTCATTCATTCGTTCGTTTGTCCCTCCCTTTAGTTCATTGTTGGGTCTGTTTCTAGTCTGTTTCTCTTTAAGAGTTGCTGCCTCCATAGTATTTCAAAAGACGTTCCCATTCTTCCTCAGAGCTTTTACCTTTTCTGTACAAAACAGGGTATGGACTCTCTCTCAACATGTAACACATGTACATTTTGGGGACATATAGTATAACATCTCAACATACGTATGTAGCCTGTGTGATCAGCACAATCAGCATTTCTACTTCGTTATTATCTTTTATTTTTTTATTTTTTATTTTATATATATGTGTGTTTTGCCTGCATGTGTGTAAATGCACCTCATGTGTGAAATGCCCATAGAGGCCAGAAGGGGGCATCAGATTCCCTGGAACTGGAGTTACAGATTGTTGGCTGCCATGTGGGTGCTGGGAACTGAACCCAGGTCCTCTGTAAGAGCAGCTAGTGCTTTTAACTGATGAGCCATCTCTACAGCCCCTGTACCATGCCTTTATGGCCCTTGCTATAACTGGATGTCATGTCTAGTCTGAGGACTTTCATGGGAGGAGAGGATGCAGGGAGGAAAAGGAGATGGCGTTCTTGACTCCACAGTGTGACTGTGACACACATCTTGGCACTGTGGTCCAGGCCACAGGATGTGGCTTTCAGAACTCGGAAGGAAAACATTCATTGCTGTCACTCTGAGCTCTTGCTGGAACCAACTCTGGGAACCTGGGTTTGGGGAGGTGAGGAGTCCTCAGGGTGAGTTCTGGGCTCTCTGAAATCCCGTCCTTAGGTAGGGATCATTTATTAAAATGCTGACATCATCAGCACCACTCCCTGACACCAGTCAAGCCTAATGGGAACTTAAACTTGAAAACTTCAACTAGATGGCTACAGCTGCCAGAGCCAGATCCCGCCGCCACCATCTGTGCAAACAAAAGTGAGCACTGCCCAGGGTGGGTTTTCTAGTGAACACAGGAAACCAGAAAGTATGTCACTCACGCACTGTTAACCAAGGATTGAGGCAATAAATCGTGGGGATTATAAAGAAGTGGGAACGAACTTCCCGGTAAGACCCTGGCTGCTCTTCCTATGCTCAAAAGGAGACACGGAGAATACAGAATAGGAGAGTTCACTTCAGGCTTGGGGTGGTCAGCCCAAAGGGCATTAAAGTTCCAATCATCCCGTAGCTCCTCAGCTGGCATGCATGGGGTGGGCAGCTGCCATCCCATATGTTGGTGTCCACAAGATTTCCAAGGCAGGTTGGGGGCGTGGCCTGGAAATGAGTCCATGGGGCACACCCAGGGCACGGGGCACACCCAGGGCACGGGGTACTGCTGCTTCCTCAGTCTTACCAGAAGGCACAGAAAGGAGGGGGTCTATCCTGTACAGGTCCCCGCCATAGAACATCTAGGTTTCCCCTGTGGTCTGGCAAACCCTGTCACTTTCTAGAATGTAGGTGAAAGGGTAAAGTGACCAGAAAAGCCTGGAAAGTCCTGTGTACTCTAGGAATTTGTATACCGGGCAGTGACTCTGATAGAGATTTGTGGGTGTCTTGCAGTTGGGCCCAGGGCCAGGTAGCACCCTGCAGGTATGAGGTACTCACCATCTGCCCGTGGGCAGAATGGATGCCTGAATTCTCCTGTCCCTTCCTAGATCTAACACCTGGGAACCCTCCTCCATGCCTCCCGTGTCCTTTGTTCTGCTAGACAAAGCTGGGTTTTCTCAACTTTTATTTATCTTCTCTCTTACTCTAATTGTGATTCTTTTTCCTTAAGGCCCAACTTATTAAACGTGGTTCAACATTTCATACAGCTTAAATTCTAATAACCATTTATAATGGTTTCTAATATAAACCATTCATCTTTAAGAGAACATTTACAAGTCTCAGTCAGTGCCAACATTTTAGAATGATATTTGTCCTTGGAGATACTTGTAAGGAGGTTTGGAATATAATTGAATATTAATGTGGATAGAGATGGAGATTGGAACAAAATCAACATTAAATGGCTATGGATGGATTAGAACAATAAAGATTATTTTTCAGGTTCCAAGACGGATAAAGCATTGGGACACCTCTGCATGGGTGTCTGTACATATGTGTGTGCTGGTGGTGTCTGTGTGACACACTGTCTTGGGACACATGTTAAAAGTGACATCTCAATTGGGGTCGGCATACTCCATGGGAGCAGGCACGGAGGCTCTGGGGAGACCCTGTGCCTGCTCATAAGTTCTTCTGCTTTGATTTGCTTTCTTCCCTTTCTGCCACAGTCACTGTGATGGTGTCAGCCTTATTTGTGAAGCCTGCCAAGAACCTAGAGGCCCTGCGGCACCTCCCACAGATGCCCCGGTCATCTCTTCTACCCCGTATGTAGAGGACACACCCGAGCCACCGCTGCACAGCTTCTACTGCAGTAAGCTGCTAGACCTGGTCTTCCTGCTGGACGGCTCCTCCAGACTGTCTGAGGCTGAGTTTGAAGTACTTAAGACCTTTGTGGTGGGCATGATGGAGAGGCTTCATATCTCTCAGAAGCGCATCCGCGTGGCAGTGGTGGAGTACCATGAGGGGTCGCATGCCTACATCGAGCTCAAGGACCGGAAGCGACCCTCAGAACTGCGGCGCATCACCAGTCAGGTGAAGTATCCTGGCAGCCAGGTGGCTGCTACCAGCCAGGTCTTGAAGTACGTGTTGTTCCAGATCTTTGGAAGAATTGACCGCCCCGAAGCCTCCCGAATCACGCTGCTCCTGACTGCTAGCCAGGAGCCAAGGACGTCCCGGAATTTCCTCCGCTATGTCCAGGGCCTGAAGAAGAAGAAGGTCATTCTGATCCCCGTGGGCATTGGACCACATGCTGACTTCAAGCAGATCCACCTCATTGAAAAGCAGGCCCCTGAAAACAAGGCCTTTCTGCTCAGTGGAGTAGATGAGCTGGAACAGCGAAGGGATGAGATAATCAACTACCTCTGTGACCTTGCCCCTGAGGCCCCGGCTCCCAAGCAGCCTCCTCAAGTGGCGCAAGTCACCGCGGGTCCAGGGCCCTTTGGGGTCTCATCCCCTGAACCCAAGAGGAAGTCCCTGGTTCTGGACGTGGTGTTTGTGCTGGAGGGGTCCGACACAATTGGTGAAGCCAGCTTCAACAGAAGCAAGGAGTTCCTGGAGGAGGTGATCCAGCGCATGGACGTGGGCCAGGACGGCATCCACATCACGGTTCTGCAGTACTCGTACATGGTGACCGTGGAGTACACCTTCAATGATGCCCAGTCCAAAAGGGACGTGCTGCAGCAGGTGCGGGAGATGCGTTACCACGGTGGCAACAGGACCAACACGGGGCTGGCCCTTCAGTACCTCTCTGAGCACAGCTTCTCAGCCAGCCAGGGGGACCGGGAAGAGGCACCTAACCTGGTCTACATGGTCACAGGAAACCCTGCCTCTGATGAGATCAGGAGGTTGCCTGGAGACATCCAGGTGGTGCCCATTGGAGTGGGTCCCCATGCCAACATGCAGGAGCTGGAGAGGATCGGCTGGCCCAATGCCCCTATCTTCATCCAAGACTTCGAGATGCTCCCTCGAGAAGCTCCTGACCTGGTCCTGCAGAGATGTTGCTCTGGGGAGGGGCTGCAGCTTCCCACCCTCTCCCCCATCCCAGGTATGCCGGCATCCCATGTGACGGCCTTGGTGTTGTGTGCACCTGGAGATGCCAGGGTTCTAATACCAGGTTCCCGGCTCATGCACATGCTCAAATGCCTGCTTCAGGCTACCTGTGCTTCTTTACCTTCCCAGCAGAGAGCTACTCTGGGATTCTTTTTGGAAGGAAGTCCTTTTCTTATTGTGTGAGCTTGTAAATTTAAAGGTGACAGGAGCCCCTTGCTAAAATTTAAACAATGCTTGGCGGTCGTGGTGGCGCAAGCCTTTAATGCCTTTAATTGGGAGGCAGAGGCAGGTGGATCTTTGTGAGTTCAAGGTCACCCTGGTCTACAGAGTGAGTTCCAGGACAGCTGGAGCTATAGGGAGACCCTGTCTCAAAAAGACCAAACAAACAAACAAACAACAAAAAACAATGCCAAGAATATGTAGTAGAAATTTCAAGTCAGGGATAGAGAGATGGCTCAGTGGTTAAGACCTCTGGCGACTCTTGTAGAGGACCTGGGTTCATATCCCAGCAACCACGTGGCTAACAACCATCTGTAACTCCAGTTCCAGGGGATCTGACACCTTCTTCTGATCTCTGTGGTCATTGCATGACATGGGTGCATTTATACACATGTAGGCAATACACTTATACACATAAAATAAAAGTATAAGAAACCTTCAAGCCTTTTTTTTTTTTTTTTTTTTTTTTTTTTGAGACAGGGTCTCCCTTTAGTCCCAGCTGGCCTGGGGCTCGCTATGTAGACCAGGCTGGCCTTGAACTCACAGAGATTCACCTGCCTCTGCCTCCTGAGTGCTGGGATTAAAGGCATGCACCATGCCCAGCTCAAGACTTCTTAATTCATTCACTTTCAAGCCCATCCAAACCCACTTCCTGCTTTAAAGATAATTTCTGTTAATTGTAGTGATTGTCACCTCCCTTTTGGCTATCTTTGGTGCATGGAATCATTCCAAGTAGCTGATGTTCTTGGGGCAAGGCCAGGGAGTCAGGTGACAGGTATAGATTAGTCCTTAGACTCAGAAGCGAGATTCCAGAATTTTACCTATGCTACTCACTAACTGGATAATTTCAGGTAAGTATTTAGCCTCCAATCTCCTCATCTGTAAAATGGAGATTTTAACAACTACTTTCGAAGTTCTTGAAACACATCTAGCATGTGGTGAAGACTCAAGGACTACTTGCGGTTACTTCCATTACTATTGCTTTCTTAAGTGATATTGGTGTCAGATCAGTTCTTAGTTTGTGTGTGTGTGCTTGAACATATGCACTTGAGTAGTAACTGCGGATTGACTCTAAGGCCTGGTACATACTAGGCAAGTTCTCTACCATGGGCTGTGTCCCCAGCCCTCTTTCCCTTCCCAAAAGGGAATATGAAATATAAATATATATTTTTATATATATTTTATATATAAAAATATATTTTTAAAGACCAGGCCTCCCTGTAGCTATACCTGACCTGGAACTCTCTATGTAGACCAGACTGGCCTCCATCTCATAGAACTCTGCCTGCCTCTGCCTCCCAAGTGCTGGGATTAAAGGTGTAAGCCGCCATGTTGGCTTTCCTTTCCTTTTTTTAGATAGGATTTTACTAAGTTGCTCAGGCTAGCTTTGAACTCGCTCTGTAGGCCAAGCAGGCCTTACAGATTCTAATACTTCTGAGTAGGTGAGCTGATGGCCTTGTGCCACGAGGGATGTCGTTAGGACGATCCCAGAACAACTTGGCAATGTTAGTATTTCTTTACCGCACACTTAGCAGAGTCTTTGTTTTTGTTTGTTTATAACTAGTCATAGATTTGCTTTAAGTCCCTCACTTTTCCTGGTAATAAGAAAAGTAACTGAGTTGTCTGGTCTGGTATCAGCATGTGTTCTGGCCTGTGTGTTTCCTCCCAGTGGCTGTAGCTGTGGCCAACATGAACCTGAGCACAGGGCATTTGGAACTGGTGTGGCTGGAGAACTCCCACCAATCTAGAGTCAAGAACATACAAGCTTGTTTCTTGACTATTTAAAAAAAATATTGTTTTTATTTTATATGTATGAGTGTATTGACTGCATGGATGTCAGTTGACCTGTGTTGTGCAGTGCCCACCAAGGTCAGAAGAAGGCATCAGATTCCCCTGGAAGTGGAGTTATGGATGGTTGTTAGCCACCACGTGGGTGCTGAGAATCNCATTTCCATACATAGATATCATCGTACTTTGTCCCACTCCGTTATCCTCTCTGGTCTTCTTCCTACCTACAAATAACCCCAGTTCCTTTTCCTGTTCTGAGAAAGTGACAGCTCTTGCTTTCATTTGCAGCCATCACACTTACTGTGGGTGGAGCTGGTGTCTGTGAAATGCCTCTCAGCATACGGAATTCTCGTGTTCAGAAACTGTCTCTCCGTCCCTCCACCTGGGTCGGGTTATAGCCTTGCTGGTGAACATCGCTGTACTTGGTGGCACTGTGTGTTCATCAGTGCCCTGAAGAGCCACTGGCTGCCGTGTGGCTGGAGGCTCGTGACCTGATGTCACTCACTACCTCCCTGTCCTCTTTGCAGACTGCAGCCAGCCCCTAGACGTGGTCCTCCTCCTGGACGGTTCCTCTGGTTTTCCAGCTTCTTACTTTGATGAGATGAAGAGTTTTGCCAAGGCTTTCATTTCAAAGGCTAACATTGGTAAGTGATGTCCCCGAAGCCACAGGGAAGGGAGAGGCTTTTTCCAGGCTCCACTTGATTCTAAGCATTTCCCTTTTTCCCTCGTCAGGACCTCACCTCACTCAGGTGTCCGTGCTGCAGTACGGGAGCATCAGTACTATCGATGTACCATGGAATGTAGGCCAGGAAAAAGCTTATCTACTGAGTCTCGTGGACCTCGTGCAGCGGGAGGGTGGCCCCAGCCAGATTGGTAATTCTGCAGCCCTGGGCTGGGACACACAACCTGCCTTCTGGTCTAGATTCTTGGCTTAAGTGACCGAGTGGCCTTGACCAGTAGATTTTCTCCCTGGCCTGAATTTCCTCTCCACAATAGTGAGGGGCCAGATATTCTTCCACATCCCTTCCCGATCTCACCGTCTGTTGCTCTGAGTCAGAACTGTTCAGCTTTTGAACGAGCCAAGGGCCCGCCTTGTGACCAATGCTTAGCCAGTTCAGAAACCCCTGTTCATGTGACCATACCTGATTTAGATTGTTCTCCGTCCCCAGGGGATGCATTGGCCTTTGCACTGCGCTATGTCACTTCCCAGATCCATGGTGCCAGGCCTGGAGCTTCCAAGGCTGTAGTCATCCTCGTCACGGACACCTCTGTCGACTCAGTGGACGCAGCAGCTGAAGCTGCCAGATCTAATCGTAAGTGTCCGCTGTGCAGTCCCGAGACTCTGTAAGATGCTGGAGGAATGAATGTGGGTGAGCTCCCTTTGGGACATTCTGGATGGTTTTAGATAGGCTTGGTACCCACACATGGCCTGGTTTCAAAAGCGAGAAATTGTCTAATTATGGTGTTATTTAGAAAGCAAATAACAGCAAATGCATGTTTTGCATGGCTCAGATGGTGGCCATAGTTTCTTCATATTTTCTGCTTTCATTTGCTTGGGGGTGAGCAGACCTCTGTGCCTTTCCTTTTAAAAGCAATGATATCGTTTTTTCTCCTAAACCCATATCCAAGGCCACAATGATGAACTGTGAGTCCTCGCAAACTCTCAGGACTTGCACCCATCCAGAACTCTTTCCTGGTACCAGGCTAATGAGCCTTCTGGGTCTGTGGGGATGCACTGGGCAGGGGAAAGGCCTGGGCATGACCCAGCCTTTGGGCCCCGTGAAAATCTGTGCTGTGAGTATCAAGAGCATGTGGGGCAGGATGGTGACATCGTGTTGAGGGAGGTCTGGAAGGGGAGGGTGATGTCGGCTTCCTCGGTTGCCGTTTCTCTGACACTTTTCTGATGTCTTTCCCAGCTGTCCTACCCCAGCTCCTCATATTCCCAGCTTGACTTTTTCTCTTTCTCACCCATCTTCGCGCCCTCCTGCCTCTGCCAGGGGTCTTTGTACTCAGTTTTCTCTCTGTTTGGGACATTTCTTCCCCAGTGGTCTTCCTGGCTCCTTCTTTCCTTATTTCCAGTCTCGCCTCAAATGTCAACTTTTTATTAACATGCTCAGTCCTCCTCCCTACCTCTAGTGATCTCCGTCCTCCTCATTCAGTCCTCCCCCCAACCCCTAGTGATCTCCGTCCTCCTCATTCCATGGTTTTCTCAAGCATCCATCCACATCTGAAAACATTATACATTTCCTATTTTGTGTGTTTGTTATCTAGCTTTCCCTAGTATAATTTCCATGAGGACCAGAGACAGGGAATTGATCTTCTGCCTGTATCCCCATTGCTCAGAAGAGTGACCAACACTCTGCATCAGATTATTATATTTACTTTCTGTGTGAACATCCTCCTCACAGAGTTGCTATATGTATCCAGTCTGGAAAGCATGAGGCTTTGTACATATGTATTTTGTGTCTACCAGACCACAGACCCTTTCTCGTTCCTTTACTGATTTAGGAGTGGCAGTATTTCCCATTGGGATTGGAGATCGGTATGATGAAGCCCAGTTGAGGGTCTTAGCAGGCCCACAAACCAGCTCCAACATGATGAAGCTCCGGAGAGTTGAAGATCTCCCTGCTGTTATCACCCTGGACAATTCCTTTTTCCATAAACTATGCTCTGGTGAGTCTTCTAATATCTCCAAACAACAAACAACAACCAACAACAACAACAACAACAACAGTCCCAAGAACCAAACCAGAAAAGCTTTAAAAACAAAAATTCCATTTCCATTCTAAAGACTCAAGGGTGCTTATGCCAATGTGACTTAGCTTTAAATAAAGATTATCATATAGATAATTGGCCATTTCCCACCGACCTTTAAACTTGTGTCTTTAGAAGGTGTATTACTATAAGGAAAAAGAATGCTGTCCTGCAAGAGTTTTTAGTAGAAATGTCTGGTCTACAGAGCGAATTCCAGGACAGCTGGGGCTACAGGGAGACCCTGTCTTGAAAAGACCAGGGTTTATGAATCTATTCTGTATCTGGGCTGCTCAGGTGCAGAAAACTTTGCTCATTTACAAGAATACAATGTAATGTAGCTTCTCAGCACATGACAAATTAAACTATAAATCATTATCTGGAAAACATCTGACGAAGAATGAAAACCAGTATATTGAGTGAAAGAGAGAAATCTGTAATGAAATTAATATCTAGGTTGGAGGGAATGAAATCTAGAATGAAGTATACTTAATTTTTAAAAATTTATTTATTTATTTTATTTATTTTTATTTATTTATTTATTTATTTTTGGTCTTTTTAAGGACAGGGTCTCCCTGTAGCCCCAGCTGTCCTGGAACTCACTCTGTAGACCAGGCTGGCTTTGAAACTCACAAAGATCCGCCTGCCTCTGCCTCCCAAGTGCTAGGATTAAAGGACATGCGCCACTACTCCTGGCTGTTTTTATTTTTTATTGTGTATGAATGTACTGTCTGCATGTAGGTTTGTGCACCCATGTTGTGTGCATGCCCGGAGGTCAGAAGAAGGATGTTGCTTCCTCTGGAAACTGGAGTTAAAGATGGTTCTTTGCCACATGTGAGTGCTGGGGATCGAACCAGGTCCTTCCTGCAAGAGCAGTTGGCGATCGTAACTGCTAGGACATCTCTCAAGCCTGATATACAAAAATTTTTAAGTTATATTTAAAAGATTATCAGTAGGAAAATGCATAGCAATGTGAATGCTCCTATTACTGAAGGTGAAAGAACCTACTTAAATGTGTAATTTAAGTTTTGCCTTTTACAAATTAAGATAAAGCAGATCAATATAAACAAAAGCCAATTTTGAGAAAAATTACATCAAAGAAACTGAAAGCATGCAAACAATAGAAAAATCACAAACCAATGTTAGAATACATTTGATAACATGTAATAAATTAATAAAATGCTAACCAATTTAAGCAAAAGAGACAACATAAAAAATACACCAGAAAAAAACTAGCATTGATTTTTGTCTATCATTGTCTTTCATATAATCTGAGAAATGGAGGACAAATGATTAATTTGTATAGTTCATTGACTCCACAACAATGGGAGAAAATGGAAACAACAATTATCCAAACGACAGGTGTAAGAAGAAATGAAAAGATCAAGCCTCGCTATTCGCATGAAATGCTAAATTTTAGGGGCTGCAGAGATGGCTCAGAAGTTAAGAGTGCTGATTGTTCTTGAAGAGGACCTGGGTTTAGTTTCCAGCACCCACATGGTGGCTAACAACTGTCCTAACTCCAGTTTCAGAGGATCTGATGCCTTCTTCTGACTTCTGGGGCATTGCACGACATGGGTGCCCATATCTACATGTAGGCGATACACTCATACACATAAAATAAAGATAAGAAATAAATTTTTCCACCTTTAATTTTATATTACTCCAAAATATGAATACATACCTTCCACCCATATATAGTAATTACAGAGTCTGAAAGTAAGTGATAGGTCAATTCTAGAGCTCGTTAAGAGATTTACATTATAACAACACAGTTGCTTTCAGATAAAAAGAAAAATAACAGTAATGTTGTTCAGCTTGCCTTTCAACTGGGGGTTTGGCGTTAGCATAAAAATATTTTTATAAAATATTAAAAAAGAAGGCGTATACTACACGGTCCAGGGGCCACCACAAAGTTCATTGTGTCTAATTCTCCTTCTGCTTTAACCATCCATCTGACTTACTAAGCAGAGAAAATCCTGGCTTATTTGTGCAGAAGGACCTTGGACAGAAGAATTGGGGCCATAGGCAGGGGGCCCCAGCATCTGCAGATTCTGATCATCTACCCTCGGCATGAGCATAAAGGGCTTTAGACATGCAGTGTTAAATCTAATATTGAAAGACCATAGGTGAATTTATTTGAGCTTAGAATGAAAAAGAAACATTTATTTTTCTAAGCTGGCTTTATAATTTTGTTAATGTAATTAGTTTGAAATCAAAACCTTCTTCAGAGTGACTGACCTTTCTTGATAAATGGTAGCATCTTGCTAGCAATCTTTAAGCAGATCTTGTTCAAGTTTTCTAGATCTTGTTTCAAACATTGACACTCAATCCTGACAGGCATAAAAGGAGATAATGACTGTGAAAGTTACTGTCATGTGCTGTTTTCATAATTGTGAATTATCCTAAAGTATGTCTGAAGGACCGCAGGACAGGCGCCTCTTACTTAACCTTGTGTCCTCTTGTCCCCCCCTGTAAATCCCACTCAGATTCTTTTCAGAGTTGTGTTGACGAACAGACACTGGGATTGGTTTAGAATGCCTGGTGAGGGGCTGGAGAGATGGTCTAGCGGTTAAGAGCACCGACTGCTCTTGCAGAGGACCTGAGTTCGATTCCCAGCACCCACATGGCAGCTAAGAACCATCTTTAACTCCAGTTCCAGGGGAATACACCACCCTCTTCTGACCTCCGCGGCATTGCACGACATGGGTGCACAGGCCTACATGCAGACAGTACACTCATACACATAAAAAAAAAAAATTAGAATGCCTGGTGATAGGTGGTAACTAGAATCTTCTTTGTGTCTGTTTCAGGGTTTGTTAAAATTTGTGTGGATGAAGACGGGAACGAGAGGAGGGTGAGTTCCTTTCTGCTGACTTGTAAAGAAAAGTCAGAAATATGTGTTTGTGACCCTTGTTCTCACTGAGTAATTTTACCCTCTTTGGTCTTCGCCTAGTTCTCCTGCTTGTTATTAGCCTGTTTTGGGGTCCTTCTGTAAATCTTGTATTATATCTCCTGTCTCATGTATAGCCTGCCCCCTGGAGGCCAAGGCTGCCCCCCAGTCCTCACCCACGTCCTCAGAGGGGGGCGGTTGTGTGATAGGTGGACATAGTATTTGCATGCTTCATCTTATTTATTTTCAAATCGTCTTCTTTCTTCTTGCAGCCTGGGGATGTCTGGACTCTGCCAGATCAGTGCCACACAGTGACCTGCCTGCCAGATGGCCAGACCTTACTACAGAGTCATCGAGTAAACTGTGACCAGGGTCTCCGGCCTTCATGTCCAAATAGCCAGTCCCCTATTCAGGTAGAGGAGACCTGTGGCTGCCGCTGGACCTGTCCATGTGAGTCCTTCACTTTCTAGCCTGGGTAGTGCTGAGGATCAAGGTGGTTTTTGTTTTGTTTTGTTTTGTTTTGTTTTGAGATAGGGTTTCCCTTTAGCCTCAGCTGGCTTGGAGCTCACTATGTAGACCAGGCTGGCCTTGAACTCACAGAGATCTGCCTGCCTCTGCCTCCCAGAGTGCTGGAACTACAGGCATGTGCCACCATGCCTGGCGAGGGTCAAGGTTTTAATTTGCTGTGTAGAAACCAGACCAGAAGCAAATAGGTAGAGAAGGACGCTTCCTTCCCCCACTGTATCACCATCCTGCCTTCTTTCTCTCCCACGGTATCATATGTTTTCACCCAGCCTCCAAGATCCCTGCTCTGTTCCTTTGGGAGACACTCACTTCTGTAGATAAAGCATAACCAAAAGAAACATTGCTTTTTCTGAAGTCTGCGTTGAGCCTGGCCATTGGAAGTCAACCCTTAGGAGTCTGTGTCTATGATTCTATGTTGCGGGTATGTTAGGTGAAGTAAAGTAGTGTTAGGTGAGGTACCCCCAGAGAATACCCGGTCATACTTATATACTGTATGGGACGGAGTGCCACTGTACACCATCAAGTGGCTTACTGTAAGAGTTAGACGGAGGCCCATCTCCTGTAAGTCTGTGGTGAATGTTCATCTGGGAAGGGGCAGCTCTGTGCCTCACTGTTGGGAGAATGGCTGTTGGGATGATCTCTTCTCAGCTGTGGGCGGATTGTATCCTTGTGGGAAATGG
Organism: Rhizomys pruinosus; assembly: GCA_009823505.1. Lineage (NCBI taxonomy): Eukaryota > Metazoa > Chordata > Mammalia > Rodentia > Spalacidae > Rhizomys > Rhizomys pruinosus. The sequence continues at coordinate 1,584,286 of VZQC01005224.1, forward strand.
ACATGCTTGTGGGGTCCCATCAGAACTGCTTCATATCTCACGGTCCCTTTAGAATTTATTTTCTGGGCTAAATTTCCCTGCTGGCCTAGATAAAAACTATCCCAAATCTCACGCTAATCCTGTTTATTCGTAAAGAGTTGGATGGTCACTTCAGGTCATTGGACAGTCTCTGATGATAACTAGATAACTGAAAGGCAGCCTGTCTCCTGCCAGCCCTCTAGGGGCATTCCCAAGCCCTGCAGTGGGCTTCTCCAGCTCTCCGTTCTTTGGCTGGCTGCTGCTGTTTCTTCCCATGAATCTTCTGGTCTCTCCTGGTTCTCTCTTTCAGAGCCCTCCTTACTTTGGGGCAGAAAGGATCTCTTAGAAAGGATCCATTCTAATACAACCCTAGGCTGTGATTCCTAGGTGCGACTATATGTGGTCCCTAGGACTGGTGCATCTCTGTTCACCAGTGGGACAAAGCAGGCAACTCTTCTCCTCCAGAGAGTATCTCACCTTTGCTGCCTGGCTATGTCTGGCTAGTAGATCCCTCAGGCAAGAGTCAGACACTTGTCCAGGATTCCTCATGGCTAAATGGGACACAGACTCATCTCCTCAACTGGCCTCCTAAAAGTCCGGCTTACTGGGTTGGGGTTCCCATTTGTCCCTCTTGGGGGATGCACAACACAGGAACCGCATTCAAGTTAGTCTCTTCTTTGTTCAACTATCAGTACTCGCTCCTTAAAAAATTTTATATTATCTTTATTTTATGCGTATGTGTATATTGCCTGCATGTATGTAAGTGCACCCGTGTTGTGAAATGCTCATGGAGGTCAGAAGAGGGTGTCAGATCTCCTGGAACTGGAATTTCAGACAGTTGTGAGCTGCCATGTGGGTGGGAATTGAACCCAGGTCCTTTGCAAGAGCGGCCAGTGTTCTAAACTACTGAGCCATCTCTCCAGCCCCAGGACTCCCTCCTTTCATACCCATAAGATGAGTGAAAGACATCAGGAATGATAAAACTAGACTGGAGATATTAAAGTCATTTTTAAAATCAAACCCTTTTTTGAATTAAAATATCTTTTAAAATAATTTTTATTGGTATATTTTCATTGTATATAGTGGTAGGTTTCATAAAGACTAGATAAATGTACCTTTCTCCATCAATTTTAACATGGATTGATGGTTGTTGCCTGAACTTTTTCTTTTTCTTTTTAAAACATTTAAAAGAGATTTATTTTTATTTTATGCGTGTGAATGTTTTGCCTGCATGTAATTGTACCTATGCCATGCAATGCCTGCAGAGGCCAGAAGAGGGCATCAGATCACCTGCTACTGGAGTTAACAGATAGTTGTCAGCCACCAGGTGGGTTCTGGGAATGAACCTCAGTCCTCTGGAAGAGCAGCCAGTGTTCTTAACCACTGAACTCTTTTCTAACTGTAGTGTTTACAGAGTAGGGAGGGATTTTAATTCCCATTCCCCATTTCCACACATGTGTATGTATAGTACCCAGCTGTCCCCCCACCAACAGTCAGTGACCCTTTCCCAGTAGTTTCTCTGTTACCCTCAGGACATCTTTTAAAGAAAAAATTCTAGCTACCACATATGAGAGAAAACGTGTAATACACACCATCTGCATCTTGCTTCTTTTGCTTAATGACATGGTCTAGGTTCCCATTCATTTCTTTGCAAATGACATGATTCAATCCTATTTATTTATTTATTTATTTATTTATTTTGTATGTGTATGAATATACTGTCTGCATGCATGTCTGTGCACCTGTGTCGTGCAATGCCGCGGAGGTCAGAAGAGGGTGTTGGATTCCTCTGGAACTGGAGTTCTCCTGGAATCGGAGTTACAGACTGTTCTCAGCCGCCATGTGGGTGCTGGGGATCGAACCCGGGTCCTCTGCAAGAGCAGTCAGCGCTCTTAACCACTAGGCCATCTCTCCAGCCCCATATGATTATTAACTTTTTATATGGCTACTCAGATCAGCCCTGGCTGGCCTAGAATTTGCTACAGATCATGATGATTATGATGTTGCCAAGAATGATGCAAAGTTTTTCTTACATACATTAATAAGCATACAATTTGAAAGGCTGTTGTAATGTCGATTCTACTTCATGGTGATATACTATTTTGTTAATATGGTATTGGAGTCTGTGTATGAATATTTAGCATATTGGTATTCATAAAGGATAGTGGACTATATATATATATTTTTATTTTTATTTTTATTTTTATTTTTATTTTTATTTATTTATTTTTTTGGTCTTTTCGAGACAGGGTCTCCCTGTAGTCCCAACTGTCCTGGAACTCACTCTGTAGACCAGGCTGGCCTTGAATTCACAAAGATCCGCCTGCCTCTGCCTCCCAAGTGCTAAGATTAAAGGTGTGCGCCACCATGCCCGGCACGTGGACTATATATTTTAGATTATTTCTTTAAACTTACGTTAAAATACCTATAAAATTTAGTACTGTAACCATTACCATTACTATTCAATATTACATATTAAATAAATAAGTTCACATTGTTGTGCAAACATCACTACCTGTTACCTCAAGAACTTTTCATCTTGTAAAATTGAATCTGCAGCTGGGCATGGTGGTGCACGCCTTTAATCCTAGCACTTGGGAGGCAGAGGCAGGTGGATCTTTGTGAGTTCAAGGCCAGCCTGGTTTACAGAGTGAGTTCCAGGACAGCCGGGGCTACAGAGAGACACTGTCTCAAAAAGACCCCCCCCAAATTGAATTTGCGTATTTACTAAATAGTTGCTGTCTCTAGCCCCTGGAAGCAACCGTTCTCTTTTCTGACTGTATAATTTTTTTTTGCTTATGTCTTTGAAGTATTTTGTGATACAGTTCGAATATGAAATATCCCTTCCCCCAAAGGGTTCATACATTGAAGGCTTGATCTTCCATGTTAACACATGAGGCTTGTGGAAAATGATTGGATCATGAAGGTTTTGCCATTATTAAGGGCTTAATCCACAAATCACTGATGGATCTCACGATCCGAGTAGCGTGCTGGGAGGTGGAGGAGCTGTGGAAGGTGGCCGGAAGAAGCAGGAGCCTGAGAGATGTCTTTGAAGGAGGCCTTGGCTCTAGCTGATTCCCATCACTCTCTGTTTTCTGGCCGTCATGAGGTGATGAGGCTCTACCACAGCTCCTGATGCTGTGATGGTCTGCCTCATGTTACATAGACGGTCCTAACTGTTGTAGCTTCATTGTTAATTCTAGTGTTTGAAAATACTTTGCATAGACATGTTCAAAGTTTTTTGGGGGTAGAATTCTACTTTGGCAGTAGAATCTCCTTATTTGCTTTTTGACTGACACCTTTTTTTTTTTTTTTTTAATCTTTTTGAAACAGGGTCTCCTTGTAGCCCCAGCTGGAACTCACTCTGTAGACCAGGCTGCCCTTGAACTCAGAGGTCTTCCTGCCTCTGCCTCCCAAGTGCTGGAATTAAAGGTGTGCACTACCACACCTGGCTCCACACTGTGTTTTATTTCAGTCTGCTGCCATTTTACAGTGGTAATTTTTGTTGTTCTATTTTATTTTGCTTCTTTCTGTATGGGTTGTGTATTCTTTACCATTTATTTATTTATTTATTTATTTATTTATTTATTTATTTGTCATTTTGAGACAGGGTCTCCCTGTAGCTCCACCTATCCTGGAACTCACTATGTAGACCAGGCTGGCCTTGAAATCACAGAGATCCTCCTGCCTCTGCCTCCTGAGTGCTAGAATTAAAGGCATGCACCACCCTGCCCGGCTTAAAGATGGTTCTTAACCCACCTGTGGGTGCTGGGAATTGAACCTGGGTCCTCTGCAAGAGCAGTTGGTGCTCTTAACCGCCGAGCCATCTCTCCAGCCACAAAATAAAGTTTTTAAAAATGCTCACTTTCAGTTGCTTCAATACTATTTCCTAGTCATTTCTTAGAGACATCTTGTCCACTAGAAATTTTCTTCAGAAGGGCTTGTGGGTCCAGAATCTCATAATTCTCACACACACCCAAGGCTGCTTTCCTCTAGCCTGGGTGCTAACAGAGTGTCTCAACTGCATGTACAAGTCTTCAATCACTGCCTGTGTCTGGAAAACGCTGCTCCATTGTTTCGTGGCTTTGTGCATGGGTTTGGGATTCAGATACTAATCTAATTCTTTTACTCCTCTGAGCTATTTGATATTTTTACCTGGAGGGCTGGGGAGTTTATCTTTGAAGTTGAATAGTTTAACTGTAAACTCAGAACCAAGACTCTGGGTTAATTTTTCCAGACATTTGTCACATGCTTTCAATATACAGATTTGATTCTTCCTTGGTTTTCTAAATCTTCTCATGAATCATATGTAGTCTTCAAATGCTCCATTCTAATTCCTTTTCAAGGATTCCATTGCTCACCTGTGTGATAATTCACATTTTCGTTGTGTTCTTTCTCATTCTTTTGATTCGTTACCTCGTTTTCCTTCCCTGGAGTGACCTCTTGCCTGCTTTAACACTTTCCATTATGTTCTCATTTTGGCCCGCTCTCCCTTGGGCGATTATAATGGATTCTTCATTTCTGACTCGATTTTAGCTTTCTCTCATCTTTTTCCTCATGAGTACAATCTACATTATTTTAATTTATTCCAGTTTTGTCCATTTTTTAAAACATTTATTTATCTTAGTGTGTGCACATGTATTTAAGGATTACAGTGCACATGTGGAAGTCAGGGACAACCTGCTGGAGTTGATTTTCTTCTTCCACTCGAGGAAGGGGGCTCTGGGGACTGAACTCAGGTCGTCGGGCTCAGCAGCGAGTACTTTTACCCGCTGAGCCTCATTTCCTTCTTAGCTTTTGAAATTCTTTTTTTTTAATTAAAAAATAAAAAAATTTAAATTTATTTATGTGTATGAATATATTGTCTGTATGTAGGTTTGTGCACCCGTGTCGTGCAATGCCGTGGAGGTCAGAAGAGGGTGTCAGATTCCCCTGGAACTGGAGTTCTCCTGGAATTGGAGTTACAGACGGTTCTCAGCCACCATGTGGGTGCTGGGGATCAAACCCGGGTCCTCTGTAAGAGCAGTTGGTGCTCTTAACCACTAGGCCATCTCTCCAGCCCAGCTTTTGAAATTCTTATTCAAGATACTCTTTATTTTTGTAAAATTTTGAATATAAATTAGTTTAAATATTGTCTTACAGTTTTCTCCTGGGTAATTTTTTGGGGGAGGTAGAATTTCTATTTAGTGAAGAGTGTTGAGTCTCCCTTTCTGATTCTAAAGGAAATTATTAGGGACTCATATAACTTTTTCTCTTTGTTGTGTGGACCAATGACTGTGACTTTTTGCTAGTGTAGAAAAGTCATTTCCTTAGTGATTTGTGCAAAATTGTATGTCTTCTGGTGTTTTTAGCTCTTTAAAAAATGTTTTTCGGGCTGGAGAGATAGCCTAGTGGTTAAGAGCGCCGACTGCTCTTGCAGAGGACCCGGGTTCAATCCCCAGCACCCACATGGTGGCTGAGAACCGTCTGTAACTCCAATTCCAGGAGAACTCCAGTTCCAGGGGAATCTGACACCCTCTTCTGACCCCTGTGGCATTGCATGACATGGGTGCACAAACCTACATGCAGACAGTACATTCATACACATAGAAAAGAAATAAATAAAATAAAATAAATGCTTTTCTAATATGGAAAGGTATTTCAATTGCCAAATACCTTTCCATTTCATTCCTTTGATTTTGGTGTTGGAGATGCAACTCTGGGTCTCACACGTACTAGGTAGACATTCTACCACGAGCTACAACTCCAGCTCTTAAAGTCTCTTTCCATGATTGCATTTTCAGTTCATTTCAGTAGCTGGTATCCATCATATTTTGACACTCAGCCTAAAGTTCCAACATAGGGTTCTGTTTCTGACATTTTTCCTGCCATTTAGAAAGAGAATGAGCAGAAATATGTGCAGAAAAGGAGAGAGGTGAGAAAATCAGATTTCAGAATATGTTTATGAGTGGACTATTTTAGATAATATGTTGTAGCTCTGTGATAACATTTTATCATAAAACTTTCCTCTTCTAATTCTTCCGTTGGTTCAGTTTAATTTTTCCTGTGTCTTGAACATTGGAGTTTGTTAATTATATATGGCTCATTAAAACTGGCCAGTAAATGGGAATGCAGTATGATGGTTTGTTGAGAGATGAACCTTGGTATTCTGATAAGGGAGGCAACTCAAATTCTAATATACCTACAACACAGAAACTTTATGACTAAAAATCTTTATCACTTGTGGCATTGGTTTATTTATAAGATTTTCAGGCTATTTATCAAACATGATAGCTCACACAGCATTGATAAGCCAGCTTTTAGTCTAGACTTCAAACTAGCTGTCAGAATAATCTTAGAAGGCAGTGATTGCAATCCCAGAAGTTGACCTTAGTCTAAGCAAGTGACAAATCACAATTCGATTCTTGGCTTCTCTGGCTCACAGTTGATCTGATGGTGGACTGAGCCATTCTGGTTAACTTGCTAAGTGTGAACTCAAATCATTTCTTTAGCTCATGATTTACTATATTCTCTTGGCTGTCTCCTCAACAGGACAATATTAAGGGTTGAAGTCTTAGAGATTGTGTTATTCAGCTTTCCACTGCTATGACAAAATACATGATAAAACAAACTTAAAAAGAGGAAAGGTCTATTTTGGCTCACAGTTTTGGAGGTTTTAGTCCTTGGTCAGTTGGCTGAGGTGGAGAAACATGTGACACATCCTCAGGGTAGCCAGGAGAGAGGAAGGGCTGTTGTCCTATATCCCCTTCAAGGTGTACCCTGGATGACCTGACTTCCTTCTTGTATTAATTACTTTCTATTTCTGTGATAAAACCACTGACCATAAGAACTTGGGGTGAAAAGGGTTTATTTGGCTTATAAGCCAAGGTGGGAACTCAGGGCAGAAACTCCTGGAGCACAGACCATGGGGGAACACTGCTTACTGGCTTGCTCCTCTGGCCTGTGCTCAGCCTGCTGTCTTATACAACCCAGGAGCACCTGCCCAGGAGTGGCACCACCCACCTCACTCAACAATCAAGGAAATGGCCCACAGACATGTCCACAAGGCCAATCTTATAGAGCCAATTCCCCAATTGAGATTCCCTCTTCTCAAGTGTGTCAAGTTGACAACTAAAGCTATCCAGCACACATCGGTTAAGTCCTGCTTCTTGAAGGCTCTACCACTTTCCTAGTAGTACATAGGCTGGCAGCTAAGCCTTTAGGAGACACTTATGCAAACCATTGCAGGGCCTACTTGTGGCATGGTTAGATGCTAGTTCGGCAGTAACATTCAGTCCTGCTACTTGGAAATGACTGAATGCTCAAGGGCTTGGGGAGTTTGAGCAGAAGGACCACTGTGGTGACTACTCAGCTCTGAGAAATACTGCAGTGGCTTCCAGTGTGCTTCCAGTCACCTATGCAGTGCCCATGGCCTGGGTGTAAGTGGCGTTAGTGGGGTTTCACTGAGCCAGCCTTTTACTTCTTGGTTTCTATTTACCTACCACTGTAGATATACCATGATTTGTCCTGAAAACTCAATCTCCAACTTCCTTCAGGTCCAAGATTCATTTTCCAATTGTTGATGGCACCTGCACTTAAAAAACTTTATTATTTTTATTTATTTTTAATTATTTTATGTGTATGAGTGTACTGTCTGCATGTAAGTAGGTGCACCCGTGTTGTGCAATGCCGTGGAGGTCAGAAGAGGGTGTCGGATTTCCCTGGAACTGGAGTTAAACAGGTTCTTAGCCACCATTTGGGTGCGGGGAATTGAACCTGGGTCCTCTGCAAGAGCAGTTGGTGCTCTTAACCACTGAGCCATCTCTCCAGCCTGCACCCGCACTTTTAAAGCGGGGATTTTTACTGACTTGTCTTATGCACATACCAAAAATTAACATTCACAAGCAGTATTTTAATGAGGAGCCTTGAGAACGTGCTGATTATATGAGTCAGTGGGGGTCAGAAGAAGGAGCTCTGAGACCACAACCATTTATTTTGGCTCTGGAACTATTTCTCTTGTATAAGCTCTTAAGGGATAAGTCGCCGCGGCCACTGGTCCTGTTAGCCACCTGGCAGCCGAAGAGACGCGTGTGTCTTTAGATGAATTTTCTTCCCAGTGAGGTCATGTGCTCATAAGTTGCTTAACTCCTCATGATTTTAGTGTGTCATAACACCCTGGGAACTTAACTTTGTTTCCTGCGCCAGGTTTCTCCGTAGAGTAGATGGTTCATGTTGCACGTTTACATTTTTGGGAAGTAATAGGTCTGTAGTTTGCCATGTTTTCATGTAACGTTTAGTCCTCTAAACTTTCTCCAGGAAAATATTTCACGGCAATGCGTTACATACCTAAGCCTTTCCACCCCTCTGTCTCAGGTTCCTAATCTGTAAAAAGGAGGAAATTAGCAGGCCCTCGAAGGAGCGGCTTGCGCGGGTCTGAGCCGCATTGTCTGTGTGCACTGCCTCTCTGCCTGCAGTGGCCATGCATGGCTGTCTGGATAGTGTCCAACCATCTTCTGGTCTCTCCCATTCAGGTATATGCACCGGTAGCTCCACCAGGCACATTGTCACCTTTGATGGGCAGAACTTCAAGTTGACCGGCAGCTGCTCCTATGTCCTATTCCAAGAAAAGGAGAAGGACCTGGAGGTGATTCTCCACAATGGTGCCTGCAGCCCCGGGGCGGGACAGGCCTGCATGAAAACCATTGAAGTTAAGCACTCTGGACTCTCGCTTGAGCTGCACAGTGGCATGGAGGTGAGAGGAGTTTTCTGTTGGATAGATCCCTGGCAAGGTAGCCACAGGACCTTGAGAAGCCGTGTAGAGCTGGCAGCAGCTTGTTCGAGCTGATACAGGGAGTCTATTTGCTTATCACAGTGTTGTCCTCTTCAAAGGGCTCCTTGCTGTCTCTCTTCCCAGTCTTAGTGTGATTTCATGTTGTTCTGCTTCCAGACTTGGGAGAGCGAATCAGTTTTAGATAGCATTAAATTATGAATTTCGTGCCAGTTTCTGGCACTGATAGAGAACTGGGTTGGCACTCAGACTTTGTGATCACTAGGCACTATGAGCCCAGTGCCCAAGACCTGGGGGCTTTCCAAAAGGAAATATTTAGTGCCCAAATCAGGGTCTTTGAAAATATTTAGGGCCTGAATGAAGTGTATGGTTTCAAAATGCCAAACTACTCTAAATAAATGTTTGATTAAATGCTTACAAAAGGTTGTATTATGCCAACTTCTTGAGCTGTTCATTTAGAAACCATAAATAATTCATTGCGTGAAATGACTTGTAGACTAGATTTTTCTTACTTGGTGAGAATTCCTGAATATGAACAATAATTGCTGAGAAATTGTAGCTCATTTTATATTAAATGAGGAATACATAGCCAAAGAAATTTTAAAAAATCAAAGTGATAAAAAAACTTCCAAAATTTTTACAGCAAAATTTACATTCATTGCAACATATGAGTACATTTTATTATGTTTGATATGTTATGTGGTGGGGCTTCAAAGGACAATATACATGCCCTGGGAGACCTTGCCCCCCCAGTAAGCTGGCACACCGGCCACCTTCTATTTATCGTGAAGGAGTCACCCTTCCCTACTGAGGCACACAGACCAAGATTCCTGGAGCCCTGAGCTTGCAGCATAGGTACATGAGGCTGCTACTGTCTCATTACAATCTGTGTTGTTAAGTTCTACAATGCCGCTTTGTTTTGGAAGAGCTATTGACAAACTTCTGGCTTTGCGGGAAACCCTGTAGTTTTGAGTAAAGAATGGACAGGAACGCTGTGAGAAGATGAGAGATGGCTCAGCCGTTAAGAGTTCATACCTCTCTTGCAGAGGACCTGAGTTCAGTTCTCAGCGTCCACATGGGAGAGCTAACAACCATTTGTAACTCCATCTCCAAGGAGATCTGATTCGTGGTCTCCACGGGCACCTACAATTACATGTACATTCCATATGCATGCATATAAATAAAAAGAGCGTAAATATTAAAAAGAAGATGGGAGTGAAGTTCTAGGGCTTCTTAAGATCCAGAACTGATGGATGTTCCCTTCTTTGGGCAGGTGTCAGTGAACGGAAGGGTGGTCCCTACCCCTTACGTGGGTGGAAACATGGAAGTCGGCATCTATGGTGCTATCATGCATGAAGTCAGGTTCAACGATCTTGGCCACATCATCACATTCACGCCTCAAAACAATGAGTTTCAACTGCAGCTGAGCCCCAAGACGTTTGCTTCAAAGATGTACGGTCTCTGTGGTAAGAATGTGTTCTCCACGCTCCTCTGGAGCATCCTAAACCCCGCTGTGTCCCGGGTGCTTCCTGGATCTAGTTTTCGAGCACCCAGTAGCGAGGGTCAGACCAGGCCGGGGCTGGAGAATGGCTAAGTCCACAGGATTGTTGGATTTTCTTGTTGCTCTAGGGATCTGTGATGAGAACGGGGTCAACGACTTCACGCTGCCGGATGGCACCATCACCGCGGACTGGAAAACGCTCATTCAGGAATGGACCGTGCAGCAAGCAGAGGACACGTGTCAGCCTGTTCCCGAGGAACAGTGTCCGGTCCCTGCCAGCTCGCACTGCCAAGCCCTCCTCTCCCCACTGTTTGCTGAGTGCCACAAGGTCCTTGCCCCCTCCACATTTCATGCCATCTGCCAGCAGGACAGCTGCCGCCAGGAGCGAGCGTGTGAGGTGATTGCTTCTTATGCCCACCTCTGTCGGACCAACGGGGTCTGTGTTGATTGGAGGACACCAAATTTCTGTGGTAAGTCCTCATCTGTGCCTCTAAAACCTTGGAGACCAACTGTCTGTGGGATCCCCTCTGGGCTTTGTTAGGTCTGGGCTCCCCAGAATCCCAAGGGGCACACAGCCGGCCCCTTCCTCCAGAGGCTGTCAATCTTCTGACCTCTTTCTCTGTACCTGAGGCCCCATGCGCCATCTTGCCCCTGCCCTGCCTTTGTCCCACCACGTGTCTGCAGGCAGCCCATGCTGGCAGCCCACATGGAAGTAAATCATGTTCCTGGAGTGACTTAAGCCTTATGTGCCTTTTTATAACCTACCAGCCTTCAGATTCTTAACTGCTTTATGAAGATCAAAATCCCTATCCTTTCTATTACTCAGATTTCCTGGAGCCTACCAAAGGATTCTGTACTCCTCTTATAGTTAATTGGTCAGAACTTAGTCATATGACCACATGTAGTTGCAAAGGAGATTGGGAAATGTCGTCTTTTTGATGGATTGATTTTTTTTACTTTTTTTTTTTTAAGTGTTTTTTTTTTTTTAATTTATTTCCGTATGTGTATGAATGTACTGTCTGCATGCAAGTCTGTGCACCCGTGACGTGCAATGCCGCGGAGGTCAGAAGAGGGCGTCGGAATCCCCTGGAACTGGAGTTCTCCTGGAATTGGAGTTTCAGACGGCTCCCGGCCGCCATGTGGGTGCTGGGGATCGAACCCGGGTCCTCTGCAAGAGCGGTCGGCGCTCTTAACCGCCAGGCCATCGCTCCAGCTACTTTTTTATTTTTATGTGTATGAGCGTTTGGCTGCATGTATGAAGGTGCACCCCTGAATGCAATACCTGTGCAGGCCAGAAGAGGGCGACAGGTCACCTGGAACTAGAGTTTCAGAGAGTTAGGATTGTTAATGCAGACATCTCTCTGTTAATGCCTGTGGTGAAGAGAGTTGTTGATTTTTTTATCGTGTTGGAGTCTTGAGAGTTTATTATCAGAGGATTGTCAGCAGCTTTGACATGGGTCCACAAGAGCAGCCAGTGATCTGAACTGCTGAGCTATCCTTCCAGCCCCAAAGATAGTCTTAGTTCTAATGGGTTGCACATCTAGTTTGAAATTCTATTTCTATGGAAGCTAGAGAGATGGGCACAGGTGAAAACTGTCGTGTCTGTTTTAGTAAGTTTGTCAGATGGAGAATGACCCCCCTTCTCTGTGTGCAGCTATGTTGTGTCCACCATCCTTGGTGTATAACCACTGTGAACATGGCTGCCCTCGGCACTGCGATGGAAATTCCAGTTCCTGTGGAGATCACCCCTCGGAAGGTTGCTTCTGCCCCCCACACCAGGTCATGCTGGAAGGCAGCTGTGTCTCCGAGGAGGCCTGCACTCAGTGTGTCGCAGAGGACGGAGTCCGACGCCAGGTAGGAGTCAGGCCTCTCCCCTCCCTTGGGGTGGCTTCTCTTCCAACTTCTGCAGCATGGTTGACTTTTAATGGATCATTGAGGGCTAGGAAGGCAGCATACATAACAGTTTTAGATTCAGACAGATCCTGGTTCAGATCTTGGGTCTCCCCTGGGCTAACTGTGGGATCAAACACCAAAGCGGTGTTACTACATCGTTAATATTATTTTTATTCATGCATGTATAATGATAAAGGCACCCATGAGGAAAGGAGAAAAAATGTATTCTAAGTTGATATTGGCCATTATTGAGATATATTATATACTTTATACATTATCTCAATGGTCCTTAACGATGTGTTCTCTTTCACAGCATTTATAGTTACCTGTGGCCAAATGAGTTTAAAAACAACTAACAAAATAGTTCAGTTCTTTTCTACATTGCAGGATTCTTTAAAAGAATTTTAAAGACTTTATTGGTCTTTTATGTGTCTTAAGTGTTTTGCCTGTATTATCCAAGTGCACCATGTGTGAGCAATGCCCATGGGAGCCAGGAGGGGGCATCAGATTCCCTGGAACTGGAGTTACTGATGGTTATTAGCTGCCATGTGGGTGCTGAGAACTGAACCCAGGTCCTCTGCAAGAGCAGCCAGTGATCTTAAATGTTGAGCCAGCTCTCCAGCTCCATTGCAGGATTCTTTAGTGCTTTTAATGTATTGACATATATTGAGAATGACCATGGTGTGCATGTGCCTTTTGGCTTCTAGTAAAGGATAGCCTGGGATTGTGGGCTGTCCTCGAGACTAACATACCAGTCCTCATCAGAGGGAACCATTATCTCTTGGTGTACCAGGTGGGCTGGTTTACACCTTTATTTAATCCCAACTAGGAGGCCCTGTGGTAAAGCTGACTACTCAAACAGAATGATAAAAACAGTAATCCTGATAGTTACATCATTATTCTGTCCACGACTCTGTAAGCCTGGGAGTGGATTGTTTTTACTTGATTCTGCTCAAAGCCTTATGGGTCATTATCACATGTCCTGTTGAGTAGAGAAAGCCGAGGGTCAGCTGGCAAGAGGTGACGAAGACAGGATTTCTGTTGACACCACCTGGTCACCTCATGGTGTCCTGGCCCTGCCACAGATGTCAGGAGAATGGCTAGCTATCCTCAGAGCTAACAGGCATTGATGCTCTGAGCATTGTCAAGGATGCTGCTTGGATGGGATCATTTGCTCTGGGTTGGCTGTTGGGCTTTATCCTATTGAACCTTCTTTTTTTCTGACTGTAGCGGAGCTGATCAGGCAGAGAATCTCTGTCATACTCTTCTTCCATATTTCTTCTTTCTTTCTTTTTTTTTTTTTTTTTTTTGACACAGGGTCTCTCTGTAGCCCCAGCTGGTCTGGAACTCACTCTGTAGACCAGGCTGGCCTTGAACTCACAGAGATCAGCCTGCTCCTGCCTCCCAAGTGCTAGGATTAAAGGTGTGTGCCACCAAGCCCAGGTTAAAGACAGTTGTTAGCCGACATGTGGGTGCTGGGAATTGAACCCAGGTCTTCTGCAAGAACAGTCGGCATTCATAACCACTGAGCCATCTCTCCAGCCCCCATCTTCCATATTTCAAACTGCCAAATTGAGTAAATGCCTGGACCATAATATTCTCCAAATGAGTTGGCAGACCCTAACATTTCTCTCCTTGATTCCCATCACTCCGTGGCTCCTTCAGGACTTGAATGATGGAAGGCATTTATGTACAATGTTAGCACTGAGTGCTGTGGATGATGAAGTTCTGAAGGCAGGAATAGTGTTGCCGTCTTCCTTGGTGTACCGTAACCAGAAGAAGCTTTGTTGCGAAGTTTCTGAATCCATGAGTGTCAGGTGCCTGCAGGTCCCCAAAGCAGGAAGGAAGAGTGTGAATTTTATCTTAATGGCTTGATGTGTTCAACCCCCTCTTCCCCAACTCCTCTCTGATTGTTTCTCCATTTCTTCCTTCCTGTTTTCTTCACCTTCATCACAACACGTTGGAATAGGCGTTAGAGTTGCATTAAGGAATATGTCCAAATATTGCAATATTTTGGACATTAAAAAAACAGTCTAACATTTTAAAAGTCAAGTACTGTAGAATTAATAAAAACTTTGACGAGAACACAGCCGGTTCTAGTTACTAGAAAATGGAGTTTAAAACAATTGTCTTATCCAGCCACCTGCATTTTCAGCACGCACTTTCAAAGCAAAGAAAGAATGAAAATCTAATCTGAAGAGCATTTCCATTAAATGAATTTTTAGACTGAAAAAAGGAAGGCCGGAAAATCCTCCTTCAGGGAAATAAACCAGGGTTTAAATCTATTATACCCTGGGAGAGGGGAAAATATTTATCAGTTTCCATAGCTTTTGTTTAGTTTGCAAAATGCACTGTGAAGCTGTGAGCTTTGGTAACAGGCGGAGACGGGGCTGGAGTCGCACACAGGCTGTCCGTCTCTCGTGGGAGCCTCCGCTGGTGGAGCAGTCTGCAGACAGCCCCGCTTCAGCACGGAGAGAGCTGCATCCTTCACCCGGGAGCCTCTGGCCTGGCACTTCCTCTTCTCTCCTTCAGCCTCTGCTTCTTCAAAGCTCCGGTTCCAGCTCAGGGCCAAAGTGTCATTTTCATTTTCCGGGGAATCTTCCATCTCCTGGAGGGTGGTGTTTGAGGACATGCTTGTGTGCCTTGACTGGCTTGAAGGGTTCGGTTTCCTCTCACCACATTCTCTCTATAGGTTCTTCTTCTGGTCTAGAACTCCCGCTGGCCGTTTGTACCTGTTTTCCTCATGTCTTGCTCTGGCTCTGGTCAACCTGGCGGCAGCCCGGGCCTGTTCAGCAGCGCCCTCTGCTGGCCTGATTTGCTGCATCATCAGGCCTGTGGACCCCTGGGGGGTGCCTTCATAGAAGCTTGTTCTTGCTGGGCATGGTGATGCACGCCTTTAATCCCAGCACTCCGGAGGCAGGGACAGGCCGATCTCTATGAGTTCAAGACCAGCCTGGTCTACAGAGCAAGTTCCAGGCCAGCTGGGGATACAGGGAGACCTCTTCTCAANAAAAAAAAAAAAAAAAAAAAAAAAAAAAAAAAAGAGAAGCGTATTCTTAATCTTTTCAGGGGCCGCTGGTCTGTGCCCAGTTTGGCCGAAGCTTCCTGGGAAGGTGGAAATATTCCAAGAAGGTGGTTGAACACCTGCTTTGGGGGTATCTGTTGTGAAATTTCACATTCTCCAATGTCTGGGAAGTTCTTTATTCTTTAGTTGTGCTAGATATCTGAGGTCCACATTTACAGAGAAAGAGGAAATGGAAACTGACATGGGGCTTTTTAGAGCTACTGCATAAGGATGTGTCAGTGAAAGTTGAGTTAAATTTTAAGTGTAAGTTTAGGTTAAACTCTACTGCTGAGTACAGAGGTCGGACCGGTCCCAGCATCCTGTTTGTGGAGATAGTCACTCCGCACCAGACCCTCAGTTAATCACTTCCTTAGCAATCCTAGGAGGCAGGCTGAGCTCATCTTATAGACAAGGAAACTGAGGCACAAAGGGACGAAGCCCATCCTGGAGTTTGGATGTGTGCCTTTCTGGGAAATCCCCTTGGTCTCCTGGGCAGACTCTCATTGGATGAACCGGAAAAGTACATGCCAGCCTCTGAATGATGTCGGTAGTACATGCCAGCCTCTGAATAACGTCAGTAGTACATGCCAGCCTCTGAATGACGTCAGTAGTACATGCCAGCCTCTGAATGACGTCAGCAGTCTTGTTGACCTCCCCTCAGTCTTCCCATCCCACTGTCTTTAAGAATTCTTTTGGAATTATTTATTTTTATTTTATGTGTATTATTAGTATTTCGCCTGCATCTGTGTAGGTGCACCACTTGTGTACAGTGCCCTCAGAGGCCAGAAGAGGGCGACATCCCTTGGAATTGGTTATGGGTGGTGGTTGTTAGCTGCCATATAGGTGCTGGGAACGGAACTCAGGTCCTCTGCAAAAGTAGCCAGTGCTCTTAACTGCTGGACCACCCTCTATCATCCCCTCTCCATGCTATTTTAAGTCAGAGAGGAATTTATTTTCTAAGCACCCTTGGGGAATGGCCAAGCCCCTGACAAGAGCTCATTCTCTTGCTTTGCCTGCTTCAGCAACACTGTCAGAGAGGCTGTAAGGGAAATGCTAGTGCTTTTCTTCTTTCTGCTTGTGCACATGGGTGCGTCCATGCGTGCGTGGGTGTGTCCATGTGTGCATGGGTGCGTCCATGTGTGCGTACGTGCATGTTCATATACGTGCATGTATGTGCTGGTGGAGGTCAGAGGTCAGCCTCAGGTGTCATCTCCAGGAAGTTCATGTACCTCATTGGACAGAGCTTACCCACTAGGGTGGCTGGCTAGGGAGCTCTGGAGCCCTGGGGATCTCTCTGTCTCTACCTCCCCAGTGCCAGGATTTCAGGCACATACCCTCATGCCTGGCATTTTTACATGGGGATCAAACTCAGGTACTTGTGTTGGCTTTGCAAGCACTTTATTGGCTGAACCATCCTCCCATCCCAGTCCCTGTACTTTCTAAAATCTGTAGTCTAGCTGGGTGTGGTGGCACACACCTTTAATCCTAGCACTTGGGAGGCAGAGGCAGGCGGATCTTTGTGAGTTCAAGGCCAGCCTGGTCTACAGAGTGAGTTCCAGACACCTGGGGCTACAGGGAGACCCTGTCTCAAAAAGACACACACACACAAAATCTGTAGTCTATCATCACCCCATGCCTGCAAAGCAGCAGGTGGTGGCTTTCTCTCTCTTTGTTGAGGGATCAAGAACTGACCCTTAGGAGAGGAAGTCAAACAATAGGGACCACTATGACCCGGGGGGCTCCGGCTGCCATGACCCCGGGGGCTCCGGCTGCTATGACCCAGGGGTTCCGACTGCCATGACCCGGGGCTCCGACCCGTCCTATCCCGTACTTTCATGAGCCTCATCTTCCCTCAGTTCCTGGAGACCTGGGTCCCAGACCATCAGCCCTGCCAGATCTGCATGTGCCTCAGTGGGAGGAAGGTTAACTGCACATCACAGCCATGTCCCACGGCCAGAGGTGAGCCAGTCTTCCCTGCCTGCTGCCCTGGGGACATAGGGCTCTGTGGGCCTCCAGCCACAGTCGTCGACATGCCAGACAGCTCCAAACCCCAGCCTCATGGAGCTGGTTTTCACCAGACTGCATTTCCCCTTGTTGGTCTCAGGGTCCCTTTCCACACCTTCAGTGGCTTCTCTCAGACCTAGCCCTACTCTCCTGTCCCCATCGTGGCATCATACCCAGTCAGAGTCCCCCGGAAGCTAAATTTGAAGGTGCTAGCAGGACCTTCTGGGGACACGCATTCTGTCCAGAATTGTCTCCTGGTTCCATGGTCTAAATCCTGTAGGCCTCCCATGCAGGGCCTGTGCTAGTTTTCTGTGAATGAGAACTTTGAAAACCCTCTGCAGGCTGGACCATGACTTAGTTCCCTGACTTTTGTGGCCATTGTTCTCCTCCAGTGCCCACATGTGGTCCATGTGAAGCGGCCCGGCTCAAGCAGGATGCAAACCACTGTTGCCCGGAGTACGAGTGTGGTAAGTGGCCACCCCACATAACCCAAGCCCTAGCTACCCCTAAATACCATGCTTTTAGTCACAGGTGGGCTGTGGAAAAGGAGGTGGGCAAGGAGGGGCTGGATAAAAAAGAAAAAGCCTCCAGAAAGTGGATCTTTGAAAAATTCTACAGTAGTTTAAATGCAAGGGTAATGAAATAGTGGAGTGATTTACTGAAGGAAGTCATACCACTGTAAGACATTTCCAGTAAGAAGACCCTAGATGTGGAGAAGGCCATGTGCAGGCCTTGATTTCAGCAAGCTTTCAGGGGTCGTGTGCAGGGGAGGATGAGTGACGGTGTAATTCGGCGGGTCCGACAGCAAGCAGAGGGACGGCTCCGTGAGAGGAAACCTCTACTACTCTCATTCTTGTCCTGTCAGATGAGTTGATTAATTCATTGTACAAAGGAAGATGTAAAGCATGGGTCAGACATCAAACTGGAAGTGAGAGACGGAGGAACTAGAGAGGAGGTCAGGATGCTGGGAGATGATGAGCGCTGCTGAAAGGGATCAGAAACCAACAAGAATCGTAGAGGGGAGGGCAGTGTGATTTGAGAGCAATTTTGTAAAATAGGTCTCAGAATGTTGGCAGTAGAGAGAATCAGATGATGGTTGAGGTCAAGACCCCCATTTTATAGACAAATGTAAGCTCCTGTAATGTGCCAGGGTTCGCACCTTCAGTAGCTCATGAAATCCTTGGGCTAACCTGGTTAGAGCGAATTTCCACTTTACAGAAGGGGAACAGGTGTAGACGATTTAGACTTAGCTGAAGTCCACAAGTCTTAGCAGATGATGTAACTCATCAGCGAAGGTGACTCGGCATCTTAACAATTATCTATCTGTTTAATTGTTTACCTATTTACCTGCCTATCTTCCACGTATTTAACCATCTACTCACCCACCAATTCACCCAGTTATCGTCTGTCTGCCCACCTACCTCTATCTATTTATCATCTATCATCTATCTATCTATCTATCTATCTATCTATCTATCTATCTATCTATCTTCTAACAATCAATCAATTGTTGTTCTATCATTTATTTATCCATTCATCCATCTATTATCTATTCTATCATCTATCTATCAATCATCTATCCATCCATCCATCATCCATCTTATCTGTCTTATATATCTTTTATGTAGCTAACCATCTACTTGCTCACCAATTCACCCAGTTATCATCTGTCTGCCCACCTACATCTATCTATCTATCTATCTATCTATCTATCTATCTATCTATCTATCTATCTTCTATCTTCTAACAATCAATCAATTATTGTTCTATCATTTATTTATCCATTCATCCAGTTATTATCTATTCTATCATCTATCATCTATCCATCCATCCATCCATCATCCATCTTATCTGTCTTATATCTTTTATGTAGCTAACCATCTACTCACCCACCTATCCAACCACCTATCACATCTATGTATGTATGTATGTATGTATCTATCTATCTATCTATCTATCTATCTATCTTTCTATATATTATCTAGCTATCTTCTATCTATCTATTGTCTATCAATCAATCAATCAATCAATCAATATATCTATCATTTATCAATCTATATATCAATCTATCTATATCCAGCTATCATCTATCTATCTAACATCTGTCTAGTCTGTCACTTATAAGGTAACTCAGTCTTCTATCTTCATTTCCATCTCTATCTCTATTGGCTGTCACTATCTACCTAAGGCAGTAGAATTCCTAGTTTGGGGCATTCACAGACAATAGGAGGGTGACCTCACTAAACTCTGCATGTACCTCTCTTTCCTGCCCCTCAGTGTGTGACCTGGTGAGCTGTAACCTGCCTCCGGTGCCTCCCTGTGAAGGAGGGCTCCAGCCAACCCTGACCAACCCTGGCGAATGCAGGCCCACCTTCACCTGCGGTGAGACCACTGTGGAGTCACTCCTGGCGTCAGGAAGCCATCTTCTGTCTTGGGACCTATTCCAAGATTCTGTCCTTTCCCTTTTCAGCTTTCCCAACCTAGGTTTGGGGTACATTCAGAAAGAAGGGTTAAAGTCATACTAAATCGAGTCCTTTGATAGACCTAGTGTACAGGCAGGCATGCCAGTGTAGATGTAGCTGCAGGCACTTTTTTCTTCAAGCAGTTGGGCTTCAGGCAGTAAGACTCCAATCCCTTTCACCACAGTGGGGAAGACATTTTACCTTGTTTATCTTAGTCTTTGAAGCTTATTTCAGAACTTAATAGCTTGTTTCCTCTGTAGGTTTATATAGTTAATCATGAACTAGTGTTCATATATATACACTATACCTTGATCTCACAGAGATCCACTTGCCTCTGCTTCTTGAGTGCTGGGACTAAAGGTGTGATCCACAACACCAGAATAGTACACACACACACACACACACACACAGTAGAGGTGGGCTAAAATTTGATGTGGCAAGTCATGGAATTCTGTACTTAGCTTCTAGGGTCCATTTTAAGCTCAGGGGCATTCTTGGCTGCCCACTTTGGAATCTCACTTGAGTTCCTCAATGCTGGCTTCAGGGGTGGAGGGTACATACTGTGTTTGAAGGCAGTTGGAAGTTAGCACAGGACACAGGCATGGGCTTTTGCATTTACAAACTAACACTGTGCCTCTGACACATCACTGGCTATCTTTCATTTGCATGCTGTTGGAGGCTGTAGGGTGTTGTTCTGGGTACCGAGGTAAAGCTAACATCATAGAAGTTGCCCATGTATGCAAGTGCCCACCAGCCATGGTATGCCCAGGCCTTTTTAGTTTTAGGGGTTCAGTGTCTGGTATCTCTAAGAATTAATATCTGGGTGTGTCCTGCTCTTCAACATCTGTCTGGGGGTGCGAGTGCAGGGACTGAGCAGTCTCCCCTTCTCCGTGAAAATTCCAAGACTCACATTTCCCTTCATTAATGATTGACTGACTGCTTCGTTGGTATATCTGAACATTCTGCAGCCCGTGAGCTGGGCTCATGTGCAAATCTGAATTAATACCTGCGTCTCGGGTTCCCTGGAGCCCTGTCACAGCTGAGTATGTAGGAGCCCCTGCTGAGGGCAGTGTTCACTGTGACAGGACTGTGAGCGTCATCTGTGCTTGCTTCCAGCTTGCAGGGAGGAGGACTGCAAACATGTGTCCCCGCCCTCCTGCCCCCCTCATCGGACACCAGTCCTTCGCAAGAACCAATGTTGTGATGAGTATGAGTGTGCGTGCAGCTGCGTCAACTCCACAGTGAGCTGCCCACTTGGGTACCTGCCCACAGCCACCACCAATGATTGTGCCTGCACCACTACCGCCTGCCTCCCAGACAAGGTAGGTACTGCTTGACTCTAGCTGGCATGAAGCCCACCCATTGCGCCTCAGGGAGCTTCAGCCCCTACTTCTCCCTGAACCTAGGCTACAGGGAGAGGTGGATGAGCGGGGCAGCCAATATTCCATCTCACCCAAATGCAGATTCCACGAACTCAGGAGATATTCAGAGTGAGTGACTCTGGTATCCATTCATTATGGCCAGGTGCTGTGTCAGTGTATGGATCTTACTTTAAAGAGCTTACACTGCATTTTCCAAGGGCTCTATCACCCTCTTCTGTCCTCCTCAGGCATTGCATGACATGGGTACACTTAAACATAAGCAGACATAACACTCATACACATGAAATAGAAATAAAGAAAAGAAAAATTAAAAAAAGAGCTTACAAGCAGGTTAGCTGAAGACATACTATGATTGCATGAATTATTCAGTAGCTAATAGTTTACTCATTTGTTAATTGCTATCATTTTTTCCTTCTATCCATCTATCCAATAATGAGAAACTACTATGTTCAAACAGAACTGGTATTATGGTAAGTGCTATGGGAACAATGTGAAACGTAGCGTCTTCTTTTGATTTTGTTAGCCCATGTTGGAACAGTCTCTAAACCACATACAATAGGGTACAAATAGCAATCTATAAGAGAAGAGGTCCACTATGATTCACTGTGGTAGAAGACTGATTCATCCTGGTGAGGTATAGACAGAAACCACTCTGGTTTTATGCATAGCTGTTTTCTCACCTCCTGAGTACCGTCTACACTGTGCATATCACTGACCACTTCATAAAATGAACCAAAATGAGTTCCTTCTCTTAAACCTCGTGTTACTAGGTTTGTGTCCATCGGGGCACCATCTACCCAGTGGGACAGTTCTGGGAGGAGGGCTGTGATGTGTGCACCTGCACAGACATGGAGGATACAGTCACGGGCCTGCGGGTGGCTCAGTGCTCTCAGAAGCCTTGTGAAGATAACTGTGGCCCGGTAAGTGGGGCAGAAAAGGCTGGGTGCTGTGCCGGGGCCATCGGATAGGGAAGACAGGAGAGGGATGTTAGGAAATGTCTGTTTGAAGGGGTGAGGGTGGAAGGATGGAAGAAAGAGGGGGAAGGGAGAGAGAGAGAGAGAGAGAGAGAGAGAGAGAGAGAGAGAGAGATCTCATGCCTCTAAAAGATTCCACACTTCCCAGTATCCTGTTAAGCTAAGTATTCAATAGTTTAATCAGTTGATAAAGCCAGAATACTCACAGTCCAATTATCTCCCAAAGGCCCCATCTTTAAACACTGAGGCGTGTGGACCAAGCCTTCAATACATGAACATTCAGGGTAGCATTTCAGATCCAAACAGGTGGGGCAAAGGAGAGACATGTGAGAAAAGAATGACCATGCCACCCTTTTGTGGGCTATCCTTAGCTAATGGCTATTCATGGTATATGGTTTTAAGTTTGAACAGAGACACAGGACAGGATTGGATAACCAGAGAAGGCTCCATTTCCGTCACTTCCCCCTCGACACTTCCCTCACCTATTCCTAGAACAGACCTACACTGTGACTCTTCTGTGATTGCTCCTGCTTCAACGCATGGTAGTGTTTCCATACAGGCTGGTGGTTTTCAAACCTTGTTTATAATCGAGGATAGAAAACGTGACCCGGTCTCCCTAAATTCAGTGTGTGGTAGCTTTCCCCTAGACCGTTCTGGCACACTGAAGACCGTTCAGACCCCCGTAGAAGGGAGCAGCCATCTTTAACGAGAATCGAGCTCAGATTCTGCTCACAAGCTTGGTTCCGTCATCCTTACTAAATTTTTACCAGGAGATATTCATGTGAAAACCGAGTTGCCGGGGCGGGCAGGCGCCTGCGCTGTGGCTGCTTCTGTAAATGTTCACGGCAGGCAACGTCATGGTCTTGAAGCTGTTTGGGGGGTGTGGTTTGATGGCGGAAGTGGGGGGCTTTGGAGAAAGTCCAGGGACGGGAGGAGGGCACTGGGACGACTGGAGGGTGCAGAGGAATCGTAACCGCCCTGTGGGGACTTCACACTTTGGAGATTCCTTGGATTTTACTTCATTCCATTGGCCATGGACAAATAATGAGAACGCTGTTTGGAGTCCATTTATAAAAAATGACTTATTTTTACATTTTGTGTATGAGTGCTCCGCCTGCACGTATGGAAGTATAGCCATGCGTGCAATGCCTGCAGATGCTAGAAAAGGGAGCTGGATCCCCTGCCTTGTGGGTGCTGGGAACTGAACCTGGGCCCTCTGCAAGAGGAGCTCTTAACTGCTCAGCCATCTCTTCAGCCCTCAGGGGGGAATTTTAAATTCCTACCTAAGGTAGCTAAAATAACAAAAGTCTGTAGAAAAGACAGTGGAATCTTCCAAAAATGAAGGCTAGGAACTGTGGGAGGGTATCACGGTCATGTGGCATTTCTCTCCTCTTGTCCTGGGAATCACCATTTCTTCTCTCTGTTCTTGTAGTTCATGGTTGAGCTATGCAGCACGTAATGGTAAGGATGCATTCTGAGAAACATGCCATTGAGTGATTTCATTGTCAGAACATAAAAGAATGTATATAAACCTACATGGGACATAGGGTAATCACTTGGGAGGCCTCTTGATACAGACTAGAAACACACTAAACATGTGATGTATAAAGTTGTTTTGCATGACATGATGAATTGTTTGTAGTAAACATTTTTTAAACGAGTAGCAGGAATATCTTCTAAAAATAGGAAAGAAGGCTGGAGAGATGGCTCAGTGGTTAAGAGCACTGACTGCTCTTGCAGAGGACCCGGGTTCAATTCCCAGCACTCACATGGCAGCTAAGAACCGTCTTTAACTCCAGTTCCAGGAGAATCTGACGCCCTCTTCTGACCTCTGCTGCACTGCATGACACGGGTGCACCAACCTACATGCAGACAGTACACTCATACACATAAAAAATAATAAATAAAAAAATTAAAAAAATTTCAAAAAAATCATTTCAAAACTAAAAAAATAGAAAAGTGTAGAATATCCATAAGGTATCAGGGTAGCCATCAATTATCAAGTACTGTGCACTGCACGTGGCTGTACCCTCCTGTGATTGGCTGGGCAGTAGGTCTGTTTACACCAACATTGCCACAGTCATGAGAGTAATGCATAATTATACTACTACTAATACTACTACTAATAATGATGCTGTGTTAAGATGCTAGGTGATAAGAATTTTTGTGCTCCACTGATTTCTTTTTCTTTTTTCCTGAGGCATAGTTTCACTATGTAGCCAAAGCTGGCCCTGAACCTGTGATCCCCCTGAGTGCTGGGATTATAGGCATGCAACACTATGCCTATTGCCACTGTAGTTATAGGATCACCGTCATACCACCCCCCCCCTCGCGGACTGAAGTATCATTATATGGGACAGGATTATATTTTGTTCATCCTTGTGGTATTTCTCAGAAGAAAGTAGAGGAAAGGCCATTATTTGTACTTGTCAATTGGAAACAAAGGACCAGCATAGAAAGTGGAGTTGGCCACAGCTTTCCGACTCATCTGAAGCCAATAGAAACTGTGCGTGTTGACTTACAGCCCAGGGCCCATTCTGTTAGGTCAGTGCAATCGAAACTCCAATTTTATGGCTTGAATATGAAATGTCCTCACACACGTGTGTGTTGAAGGCTTGATTCCCAGGGGATAATGCATGTTTGGGAGGAAGTAGACTATTGGGGGTGTGTTTTTGAGGTTTGTACTTGGCCCCTAGTCCTGGTTTTGCTTTCTGCTTCCTGCCCGTATGCAGTGCTTGCACCGCTATGGTAGTGTTCTGGCCAAGGTGTGACCATGAACTGAATCCTCTGAGACTGTGAGCCAAATAAATCTCTCTTTTCTTAAGTTGCTTCTATCAGGGCTTTGGTTCAAAGCTACACAAAGTTACTAATATATCCAGTGGGGTAAGGTATAGTGTGATTCAGGGAAGGAGGAAGAGGTCTTTAACATGGGCCCCTTAGTTTGTCTGTGCAGGGGGCAGGGGACCTGAGCTCCATGTCTTCCATCTGTCTGTCAGCTATGGTAATTATGTTTCAAGGATTGTCCTGCTTAAGGAAATCTGGGATTTGTTTTTCAGTGGCATATGTCTTCAGGTTGGGTGGAGATGAGCCTCACTCATTGTGAAGCTAGTATAAACACAATGGAGAAGAGTAAGGAGAAGGGTCTGTGATGAGTAGCTTGACAAGAAATACCTAATATACATGCAAACCAGAGAGTTTGGAGAAATAAAGGAAAAGGGAAAAAGGGCAAGAAATGTTCTCTGTTGTTCCTAGGAGTGTTGGGGGAGGTTCTAGAAAGGTACAAATTCGGTTCCATGGCTAGAGGGATCTGAGCATGGGAAGCCAGTGATCGGGTCTTTGGATCTTTGGGATCAAGATATCTGGGAATCATTTGCAAATTTTATAATGTGTGGTACAACAAAAGACAGGAAAGTCTATCCAGATGACTCAGCACTTTTAGAGAGGCTTCCATTACCCACGCTGATGCCTAAGGGCATTAGTCAACTCTCCCCAAGATTCCCTAGGGTCTTTTCTTCTTTCTCGGCATTTGATATCTTCTGCCTGACAACCGAGGGTGTATAGAGTGTATTATCCCAATGTGTCAGCTCCCCTATAGTACTGTGCGCCTCATCTATGCGCAATAAATGACTTGAGTCTTAGCTGATAAAAGGCTGGGGACAGCTCACTGCGCACTGCTGTGACGTGGGTAGGGATGTTAGTAGGTCCCATGGAGATGGTGTGAACTTGAGCCAAATCTCCAGAGTAGCTACCCTCCCCCACGGGAGGCAGTGTTGGTGCCTGTTCAGATGCGTGCCTAGGGAGCCGTGCATGCTGGCATCCATGCCATCCTGAGAAGTCAGCTATTCCTTCTTGTCTTAAGGGCATGGCCCCAAGGTAATGCTCACTCAACTGACGACATTGTCTTGCCCATTCTTTGGACATGGCTTTTTAGAGCAGGGTTTTAATCTAAGTTCCCAATGCTTAGGCCAGATTAGAGGACCTTTTAGTGGCAAGATGGTTGACAAACTCCCAGGATAATGGCCTCTCTTCCAGGTTCTCTGGGGACAGGTCAGTCTCTGTTGTTTTCCCATCTCCATAAGAAATATTGAATCAAGCCGGTTGTGGTGGCTCACACCTTTAATCCCAGCACTTGGGAGGCAGAGGCAGGCGGATCTCTGCAGAGTTCAAGGCCAGCCTGGTCTGCAGAGCAAGCTCCAGGCCAGCTGGGGCTAAATAGGAGACCCCGTCTCAAAAATACCCCCCCCAAATACTGAATCATTTAAACAACTGAGTAAATGCTAAGTAGTTGTCAGAAAAAGCAGCGTGCTAGTCAGCTTTCCATTGCTGTGACAAAAAGTGCCCGAGAAGCTCATCTTAGAGGAAAGGTTCATTTTGACTCATGGTTTCAGTCCATGGTGGTCATCTCCTCGCTTTCAAGCATGTGGTGAGGCCGACTATCACAGTGGAAACTGTACTGTGCAGTAGCATGCTCGTCACATGACGCCAGGGAAGACGGGAGGGTGCGGGAGGCAGAGACGCAGGGACAGGAGCAGAGGCAGGCTGGACTGCCTGCCAATATCCCCTTCCGGGGCACGCCCACAATGCTCTGACTTGCTTCCACTAGGCCCCACCTCCTGAAAGTTCACCATCTCTCTGAAGTTGTGCAGGTCAGAAACCAAGCCTTTAGCATATGGGAATTTAGAGGCCATTCAAGAGCCAAAGCATTACACATGATGGGAGGTGCTGGGATCACGGTACTCATCGGAAGCAGGTAGTCACCCTGTTAGAGCAAAGACTGCATTCCAGGCATCCTGAGAATCCCGTCTAGTCAACAAGATGCCCTAGATTTGGTCTTGAAGAGATCAGATTCATTAGGTGCTCCTAACTGAACTCTGGGCTGTTTTTAATACTCATGGGGATTAAATGTTCGTTTCTGCATGGGCTCTTCTGGAAGACTTGTTGATCTCTTCACCTGGCAAAGAACTAGACTAGTGACTTGAGGGCTGACGCCTCCTGACCACGTCTTGGTGTGGTTCCCGAAGCTAGAGGACGAAGAGATAAAAATACCCAGTCCCACCATCATGGCTAGCCCCGAAGGCTCATGCGGCTCAGGTAAGAGCTCCTGTTTCCTTGCTGATGCTCTGGCTTTACTGTTTTTCAGGGCTTCTCTTATGTTTTCCATGAAGGCGAGTGCTGTGGAAGATGCCTGCCGTCTGCGTGCAGGGTGGTGGCTGGCTCGCCTCGGGGAGACTCACTGTCTTACTGGAAGAGTGTAGGTCTGGGCCCCAGGGATCGAGGGGAGGGGGGTGGTGATGCCAAGCCTGGGATCCATTTTGCTGCACCAGTGCTGACCTCAGTCCCCTCTCCCTGTACTTCGCTTTCCGCACAGGGAGATTAACCAGTTCTTGGTATAGCTTAAATCCCAGCTGGGATTGCCCTTACCCCTTAGGAACTAGTTAAGGTCGGTCTCAGACTTCCCATTTTGAGGATTTGGGGAGCAGCCTAGTGGTCTCCTTGAGAGATCTGACAGCTTTCAGGGACTTAGACCCTCCTTTCCATTGTAACTGTGGGGTCATGCAGTCCCTCAGTGGTTAGTTGAGGGGTGGTCTCACCACCCTGCATGGTTGGCTGTCCATCACCCCTCCATGGTTGCCTGACCTGCTCTATACTGCATTGGCAAAAGGCTTGGGCTTGTGCAGTGATTTCCATAGACACAACCCTGATGGTTTTAGGGAGGTGGAGACGTTTACAATCTAGAGAAGAAAGCAGTCTGTTGTCAGAGCCCTTCAGGTATTTCTGCAGGCCTTGGTTTAACATACCATGTGGCTGGCCCTACGTCCTCACTCTTCATCTTCCCTGCCTTGGGAAATTCCTTCTTGGCAGAACAGAGCAGCTTAACCTAGCTGTCTTCTATGACCACAGATGTTCACAGTGGCAGCTTTTGGAATCATTTTCCTTAAAATTCTTATTGTTTGACCCGTTTGTGTGTTTATATATAATGGATTCTAAACACTCATCTCCCTCCCTCTTCCACTGCAGTCTGCTTCTCAACAATCCCCCCCCCCCGGTTTTATATCTTCAATTGTGTGTTTGTTTCATGGAGTTTAATTAGAGTTTCTCTCACTCTAGCGTGGATGGATGGTTATAAGTTGCTAGGGCAGCTTATTAGTGGCCGCACCCCTCTCCCAACAACTGTTAATCGCCAGGTGCCAGTGGTCCCTTAGGGAGACATGGGCCTCATGGGTTCCCCCCACCTATGATGAAATGTTGCCTGGTCCAGTGTTGTGTGGGTCTTGTGCAGATAACCAACCTGTGGTGAATCCTTGAGTGTAGTGCTACGTCCTGTCTGGAAGACATCGTCTTGCTGTGTTTGTCTCCATCCCGTGCCTCTTATGTTCTTTCTGACCTTCTCCCACCATGTTCCCTGAGCCTTAGAAGAAGTGATGTAGTTGTTTCAGTTACAGCTGAGCACGTCCCCAGTACTTACTATTTGTACTCTGGTTAGTTATGAGTTTCTGTGTTAACTGCTACCTGCTGTAATAGGAAACTTCTTGGATGAAAGCCGGGCTTAGCACTTGTATTTGTCACTTTTCTGTTGCTGCGATAAAACCACGATGACCAAGGGAACTTATACACGGAAGAGTTTATTTGAGCTTACGATTGATGGTTCCAGGGAATTAGAGTTCATCTGGTGGGGAGGCATGGTGGCAGGAGCTGGAGCAGAAAGCTGAGGTTCACATCTTCCAGTGAGCACAGGAAGTGGAGAGAGCAACTGGAGATTGGCAAGGCTTGTTGAACTCTCTAAGCCCGCCCCCAGTCATGTACTTCCTCCAGCATGGCCACACCTTCTAAGATCTCCCAAAACAGCACCACCAACTGGGGACAAAATGTCTGCATACTTGAAGCCTATGGGGGACAGTCTCATTCACATCACCAGCATTCGTCTTCAAATGGCGAACAAGCTGGGACTGTTTTCAGTATGTAGCCTATGCTGTCCTCAAACTCATGATCCAGCCTCAGTCTCTTGAGTGCTGGGAATAAAGTCACGTTCCACCATGCCAGGCTTAAGCCATTTTCCTAAACATTTTCTTGCATTGTTTGTCATGTAATTTTAGTTCTTTGCCATGATAAGAATAATTTTTTTCTCCTCCCATAGGAAGGATGGAGTTGGTAGTGCTAAGCCCTGGGAGCCTGAGGGGCAGGATTGGAAGGATGCAAGATGTCCTTATGGGTCTTCTCCTCTGTCTCCTTCCAGTAGGATGACTATACCCTGCTTTATAGACAAGATGGCAAGAGCT
Source organism: Rhizomys pruinosus (assembly GCA_009823505.1). NCBI lineage: Eukaryota > Metazoa > Chordata > Mammalia > Rodentia > Spalacidae > Rhizomys > Rhizomys pruinosus. The sequence goes on from VZQC01005224.1 coordinate 1,613,628, forward strand.
TACCTGTCTTGCCACGGCAGGCCCATCTCCTACAGGTCTCTCTCCTTAAGAATAACTGCATGACTCACTGAGTTTTTCCAGATAGCTTTTCAGTGCCCTCTTAGAATCTGCTTACCCCTGGATTTCACATCCATGTATCCTTCCTTTCTACTCTGCTTCCCATTCAACCGTGAGCAAGGCAGGTTTTGCCCCTCTTTCCCAGATTCTAGGGCCAGCTCAAAGCAAAGGCTACTCCATCTCGGTGGGGGCCGAGTGCCAATCCACGAGGTTAGTGCTTGGTGGATCTGCTCTTTCTACATTTCCACCACTGTTCACATAGCATGGCCCCACGTCAGTGTTTGCAAACCAGGAGGCCACCTGAGCTTCTCTCTTCCAACTTGGCTTCTACCAGATCTATGAGACTTGGGGGTGTCTCCCTGCAGGGCTTGGCTGCTGGGAACATGCCAAGGACCACTTGGGGCATGGAGGGCAAGGGTCTCCTTAGTGAATCCTGTGGCTAAGGATCAGCAAGTGCCTGTAGAGGTAGGAGGTGAAGAGAATGGTTGCAAGTGTCCGACATATTCTGATTCACATCTGGAAAGATAGGATGGTGAGCAGGTGTTGGGAGAAATGGGTCAGGGCCCAGGAAAGGCAGTGCAGCCACGTACGCATCTGGGTGTCACTCGTCCAGACATTGTTCATTGTAAAGTGTTTTCCAGGTAGAACCTCCCAGTGGCTTTTCCTTTCTGTCCTCCCTCTGTCCCTCCCTCCCTTTCTTCCTTCCTTCCTTCCTTCCTTCCCTCCCTCCCTCCCTCCTTCCCTTCCCTCTCTCCCTCCCTTCCTCTCTTCCTTCTTTTTCTTTCTTTTATTTGACAGACTCTTGCTGTGTTTCCTAGATTGGCCTTAATTTCGAGATACTCAGGCCTCACCCTTCCAAGTGCCGGGATTACAGATATGTCTCTTCTGGGGATTTAAAAAACAACATGATCTTGGCCCTTTCAATTGTTTTTGGCATCACAGAGCAGGATGACTGAGCATCAGAGGGATCAGCACTCAGCCCTTTCAGGCCAGGCCATCTAAGACCTTTCTAGAACAGTTTTTAGAACCCCACAGGTTGGGGACCAGCATTTTCCCAGCCTCCTGCCATCTTCGAATCTCCCCCATTGAAGTGGGAAGAGACAACAGGCTGGGAAGTGGGGGGCTTTTTCCTCTGGCTCCCTTCTGTGCCAGCTCACACTGCTGTTCTGGGGGACAGCAGGGAGTGTCCCCTGGCTTCTGTAAGGTACTATTCTTGTTGATAATGTGGGGGACATGTGACCGAGGCAGGATCCGATCAGGGTAACTTAGACTCAGACTTAGCTGAGATGAGCCCTGATCATTCCCTCTGCACCTGACCCAGTGTTGAATTTTTGGTCTGAATGAAGGCTTACCCTGGAGCCAAAACAACCCCCCAACCACAGCATACTTCCCAGATGCTGGCCGCAGCCTGGCACAGTTGATGGCCTCTGGTACTCTGCAGGTTGGCTCCCACTGGGCTGCCACTGAGGATCCTTGCCTTGTCAACGAGTGTGTCCGAGTGAAAGAGGAGGTCTTTGTGCAGCAGAGGAATGTCTCTTGCCCCCATCTGGACGTCCCCACCTGTCCTCCAGGCTTCCAGCTGAGCTGTAAGACCTCAGCTTGCTGCCCGAGCTGTCAGTGTGGTGAGTTATGTTGACGTGGGCCTGGGCCTGCCTTTCCTCAAGTTCCTGAATTCTTTGCCTTTTTTAGCACCTCAAGGAAATGGGCACAATCAAAATCTTCCTATCTGTTCTTTTTTTTTTTCTTTTTGAGACAGGGTCTCCCTATAGCCCCAGCTGTCCTGGAACTCACTCTGTAGACCAGGCTGGCCTTGAACTCACACCCGGCTCCCCATCTGTTCTTAATGCATCTGTGAAAGGGCAGATGAGGGAAACCAGGGTGGTTTCCTGCAGGCCACCGAGCCCAGCTTGGAACTTAGTGGCGGCTTTTTGCTACTGTCTTATGCCACCCTCCTGATGCTGACTGAGTGGTGAACTGTGGCTGGACCAGACCTCTCTGACTTTGGAGACCACCTTCTTTGGTATTTTTGAGACAGGGTCTCCCTATAGCCCCAGCTGTCCTGGAACTCACTGTGTAGACCAGGCTGGCCTTGAACTCACAGAGATCTGCCTGCCTCTGCCTCCTGAGTGGTGGGATTAAAGGCGTGCACCACCACACCCAGCCTGAGAACACCTTTTTAATGGTGTTGTATAGACTCAGCTCTAGGAAGACATTGCCCTCCCTAAACCCTGATGACAGACAGATGATAGACAAACAGAAGTAACAAACATTAACATCCCCCACCCTCCTCCTCCAAATTCTTTGTGAGTTCTAAGAATAGTAGAGCTTTGTTCTTTTGAAAACTCAACTCCCCCATCCATTCCTTAGTTGTCAGCTCTGTTAAACTAGTGCCCCAGAGACGTGGGCTACTCTACTTTGGCCTGGATGGCCCGGTGCAGGGTTTGGTGAGGGCGTGTCTGCATTCACATGTTGTTTCTCTCCCCAGAGCCTGTGGAAGCCTGCGTGCTCAATGGCACCATCATTGGGGTGAGCTGAAAACGGGGGGGTGGGATGGAATATGAGTTGTGGGGGGGAGGGGTGTCAGCTTAGTCTGAGGGAAAGAAAGGAAGTCTGGGGACCTCTTCCCAGCACCCACAGGGCACCCCAGCCTCCTCACTTTGGCTCTCTGGGGCCTGACCTGCTGCCCTAAACTCACTTCCTGGCCGGGACCCCAGGCGTGCGGGGGTGTCTTTTGTCCATGGAGAAGCACTTTGAAGCCACAGAGCACATTTCTGTCTCTCCTTCTTCCCGCTGTCTGGCTGCCTCTCTTTAATCTGACCCTCTCTTGTCAGGTGGGGGGACAGGAGGGGATGGCCACCGGAAATAGGAGGTGCATCTCACGATGGCTGGCCGGAAGCATGAGCAAGTAGACAGGCTTCAGGGGATGACGTGGGAGGAGGACGTGGGGTGCTGGGAGCTCTGACTCTGGTCTTCTGTTTCCAGCCCGGGAAGAGTGTGATGGTTGACGTGTGCACGACCTGCCACTGTAGTGTACAGGTTGGGGCCATCTCTGGATTCAAGCTGGAGTGCAGGAAGACCACCTGTAAGGCCTGCCCCCTGGTAAGGGAGAGTCTGGGGGACTGAGGGACGTTTTGGGCTCTGTGGAACTCAAGCAATGGACCTCACTTCATTCTTTAAATCTTGCCTTTGTTTCTGATTATGGGCAAAATCTGACAGTGATCAGGATATCTACTCAAACTGAATCTCTCAGAAATAATTACAATTTAGTTTTATACATTTTAAGCATTTTCTTCTTATGTATTCTTCTTATGTATAAACTTAATTAATTAATTAATTAATTATTTTTTGAGACAGGGTCTCCCTGTAGCCTCAGCTGTCCTGAAACTTGCTATGTAGACCAGGGTGGCCTTGAACTCACAGAGATCTGCCTGCCTCTGCCTCCCAAGTGCTGGGATTAAAAGCATACTCCACCATGCCCGGCCCCAAAATAAACACAATGTTTTGAGGCTTATGATGCCATACACACAGCTCTGTACCTTTAAAAACACATTTTAAGAAGCATCATCACCATTTTCTGAAAACATTAAAAATTCACCAACAAATACTTATTAGGCCCTTGCAGCACTCATTGCTCTACACAGCCGTCATCTGAATGGATGTGCCCACTGGATGCAATCCGCCTTTCCTTTTTTTTATTAATTTTTTTATTTATTTCCATATGTGTATGAATGTACTGTCTGCATGCAAGTCTGTGCACCTGTGTCGTGCAATGCTGCGGAGGTCAGAAGAGGGTCTCGGATTCCCCTGGAACTGGAGTTCTCCTGGAATTGGAGTTTCAGACGGTTCTCGGCCTCCATGTGGGTGCTGGGGATCGAACCCGGGTCATCTGTAAGAGCAGTCGGCGCTCTTAACTGCTAGGCCATCTCTCCAGCCCCACAATCCGCCTTTCCTAATGGACATTGCAGCCATTTAAAACAGTTCATTTTGGGGCTGAGGAGATGGCTCAGTGGGTAAGGCGCTTATAGTACAAGGATAAGGACTTGAGTTCAAATCCCCAGAACCCATGTGTAGCTGAGCACAGTGATCCTACAGAGAGATAGGAGATGGAGACAGGAAGGTTCCTGGAAGCTTCTGGGCCAGCTAGCCTGGTGTATGCATTAGTAAGCACCAAAGACACCCTGTCTTGGATAATGTGGACAACTGACCTCCACAAGCACCCTGTGGCATGTGTGTACACACCGACATCCCCAGTACCTGGATACAGATACACACACACCCATACATGCACATACATAATATGTATATACACACCACACACACATACATAATACATATATACACACCACACACATACATAATATATATACACATAAATGCACATACATAATACATATATACACACCACACACATACATAATATATATACACATAAATGCACATACATAATACATATATATACACATAAATGCACATACATAATGCATATATGTACACCACACACCCATACACACACATACATAATACGTAATACACACCACACACACACGATATACACATTTATCTTATTTTTGCCAAGTTGTGATGACTGCTTGTTCTGAATATTTCCTTAAGATAGATTCTGGCCAGTTGATCAGTTTCTAGCTTGGTAGGTGAAAATGAGTGTTTCATTATTTTAGTCTTATTTATTTTTATTTTAGAAATAATTTCTAAAAAATTTTTATTATTTTTATTTTATGTGTATGAGCATATTGCCTGCATGTATGTGAGTGAACCCATGTTGTGCAATGCCGCAGAGGTCAGAAGAGGGTGTCACATTCCCCTGAACTAGCATTAAAGACTGTTCTAAGCTGCCATGTTGGTGCTGGGAATAGAACCCAGGTCCTCTGCAAGAACAGTAAGTGCTCTTAACCACTAGGCCATCTCTCCAGCCCTGTTATTTTTTTAAAAAATTTTTATTTTATTTTATTTTATTTTATTTTTGTATGTGTATGAATGTACTGTCTGCATGTAAGTTTGTGCACCTGTGTCGTGCAATGCAACGGAGGTCAGAAGAGGGTCTTGGATTTCCTTGGAACTGGAGTTCTCCTGGAATTGGAGTTACAGATGGTTCTCAGTCACCATGTGGGTGCTGGGGATTGAACCTGGGTCCTCTGCAAGAGCAGTTGGTACTCTTAACCACTAGGCCATCTCTCCAGCCCCATTTTTAAAATAATTTTTAATTGGCATATAAAATTATACATGTTTATGGGGTGCCAGTGTGATGCTATTGTTTTAATTATGACCTTTAGTTTTTCCTAGCTGGGGTGTTAGAAGGCCCTTGGCCTGGCAGAACTGGAATGCAAGACGAGGCCTTCTCCTTGGGCTACCTTTGTGTTTGGGGCTTCTGCTGTCTTTGGTTTATTTATTTTTATTTCATGTGTATGAATATTTTCCCTGCATTTAAGTATACCACGTGTGTGCAATGCTCAGGAGGGCAGATGTCAGATCCCCTGGAACTGGAGTTATAGATGGTTGTTAGCTGCCATGTGGGTGCTGGGAACTGAACTTGGGTCTCCACAAGAGCAGGCTCTCCAGCTCTGACCTCTGTCGTTTTGGATATATACTGGTATTTGAGTTTCTTGTGAACTCGGGGCAGGAAGCACAGTAACTCAGATGGCTCTGTGAAGCCAAAGGCTGGGTGGTGGGTAGTAGGGACCCTGGCAGGCAAGGCAGAGCAGGGGGAAGGGGCTCTGGGAGAGGATGGGGCCAGGGCAAGGGGGGCACTCATATGGGCGCTTTCTACCTGTATTAGATCAGGAGCCTAGGGTGCCACATCTGTGCTCTCCATGGCTCAAGGTAAGGTTTAATAAAAGGTCTTTGAGGGGCTGAAGAGATGGCTCAGTGGTTAAGAGCACCGACTGCTCTTGCAGAGGACCCGGATTTGATCCCCAGCACCCACATGGCAGCTAAGAACCATCTTTAACTCCAATTCCAGGGGAATCTGACGCCCTCTTCTGACCTCCATGGCATTGCACGACATGGGTGCACCAACCTACATGCAGACAGTACACTCATACACACAAAAAATAATAAATTAATTAAAAAAACAATAACAGGTCTGTGGAATGAATGGCCCTACAGCAGACACAGTTTCTTTTTTCTTAAATTTATTTTTATTTTATGCATATGAGTGTTTTGCCTTCATGTATGTTAAGTGGATCATGTGCATGCAATGCCTGTAGAGGCCAGAGAGGGAATCAGATATCCTGGAACTGGAGTTCAGGGACAGTTGTTAGCCGACATATGAGTGCTGGGAACTGAACCCAGGCCTTCCTCAAGAGTGCCAGTCCGATGGCTGAGAAACACCTTAAGAAGTGTTCAACATCACTAATCATTAAGGAAATGCAAATGAAAACCACTTTAAGATATCATCTTACTCCAATAAGACTGGCTAAGATCAAGAAAACAAATGATACCAAGTGCTGGAGAGGTTGTGGGGAAAGGGGAACACTCATCCACTGCTGGTGGGAATGTAAACTCGTACAGCCACTATGGAAAGCAGTGTGGAGAACCCTTGGAAGACTTGGAATGAACTTGCCACCCGACCCAGCCATACCACTCCTGGGCATGTACCCTCAAGACTTACGCCACCACAGAGATACATGCACGGCCATGTTTATTGCAGCTCTCTTCACAATAGCAAGGAGCTGGAACCAACCCAAATGCCCCTCAACTGATGAGTGGATAGAGAAAATGTGGTCATCTACACAATGGAGTTCTATGCAGCAGTAAAGAAAGATGACATCATGAGCTTTGCAGGAAAATGGCTGGAGCTAGAGGACATCATGCTGAGTGAAGTAACACAATCCCAGAAAAACAAACGATGGATGGTATCCCTCATCTGTGGATGCTAGTGCCAATTACCTAGTTGTAAGTATTTCTTGTGTAGGGCCCCCTGGAGCTTTTGTCCAAAACAGCTGGGAGTGATGCATATTGGAAACAACAACAACAGAAAGGACTGCACCAAAGAACTGACTGAAACAGTGAACTTCTGCTCAAAACAGTCAACTTCCACATGGAGAGTATTGAGAAAGACTGAGAAAGAGATGAAAAGCATGTTTGGCAGAATGCATGAGCTCTGGTGGGGTCGGGGGATAGGGTGGGGGTCACGGGTCTAGATTGATAATCTTGTACAAAATATATATTACAAAAAGTGCCATCCTCTTGACTGCTGATCCATCTCGCCAGCCCCAGACACAGCTCTTTCAGATAGCACGAGTCAAGATAGAATATCCCTGCCCCATTAGAAAGAAACTAATTAAATACATTTTTTCCTTTAAAAAAAACACCCACAAAACTCAGTTGATGTTTCCTGCTCCACCTACCCAACCTCTGGCCTTTAATGTGGGGTAGTGCACTGCTCTCTGGAATTACAGTCTAAGGGATCCACACCCATGCCACCTGAAAGCCAAGGGGTGCTGCTGTCAGTGTCATGGAAGGGGTGTAGCCTGTCTTGGAGGATGAACCCCCTCTTAGCAGCGCCCCCTGGTGTTCAGAGTGTGTCGCACAATTGCTTCCTCTGCTTTAAAATCTAGTCTGTGTGTAGATGGTCTAAATATATACTTTAAATATTTTATTTATTATTTTTATTTTGTGTGTATGAGTGTGCTGCCTGCGTGTAGGTAGGTACATCCATGTCAGATCCTCTGGAACTGGAGTTAAGGATGGTTGGGAACTGAACTCAGGTCCTCTGCAAGAGCAGCCAGTGCTCTTAACTGCAAAGCCATCTCTCCAGCCCCATGTTTTTAAGCTCTCATCCCATTTGGCTTGTATATTCCTGGCCTCTTCCAGCATTCTGGCAGCGCACCCCTTCCTTTTTGAGAATACCTAGGTGATGCCTCCTTCTATGTGTTTCTCAAGCTTTGCTAAGACCTGTCCCCAGTCCTCTTGCAGCTCAGAATCCATAATTGGCCTTAGTACTCATTGGCCATGAAGGACCCCAGCGAGGCCTTTGGGAATGGGGCCGCTGCGGTGAGTGACGCCTGGGTAGACCTGCTTGAGCTGCCTCTACTAGGCTACAGGGTTAGCGTTGCCTGGTGTGTGAGGTCTTTGTCGCCTCCTGTGGGAGACAGGGCTTCTACCTACAGGGAGACCAGGAAAAGGTGGCTCGTGCTGACGACTGGTGGAGATGAAGCTGGAAAGATGAACTCCAGGCAAGCATGCGTGGGAGAGGCCGTCCTGCCGTGGGCCACTCAGCTGACCCCGGGATGACTTTCCACAATGGGTTGAATGAAGGAGTGGTGGAGGTTTGCAGACCACGCCCTTGCTGGCTGGCAGTGGCTGTCAAGATGCTCAGCAGTGCTCCCACAAGTCCTCTTTCTGTCCCGGGCCTGGTGGCGGCTGCAGTCTTTACAAGGCAGCAGGTGTCGGTGTCAGGAGCGTGGACATCCATTTCCTCTGCTCACCCTGGGAAGTTGTTTGTCCTTTCTGGTCCCCGAGCCTCCATCTTCCCTGAAAACCAGTGGTTTATTTTCTACTCTCTTTCCCTCTCCTTCTTGTTCTTTCTCCTCCCACAATCCTCTCTGCTTTTCCTAAACTTGGCTCTGCTCTGTTCCTCAGTGTGTAGATGTTACCCACTTTCCTGCCTTTCCAGCCGCTGCCCTGCCCTTCCACCCTGAAGCCCCTCCTTCGCCTGCAGCTCTCCTTGCTGCTTTAGTAGAGACTCTTTCGGTTTTCCTTCCTCAGGCTGGCTGAGGCGACGCCATTTCCTCGGCTCTTCCGACACTCCCTAAAACACCCACATGCATGCTTCCATGCAATCCCGCCTGAGTGAGGCCGTATTTTATTTCATCCCTTTGACTCGTGTCTCTCTCTTTAACTCAGGAATACCATCTTGTTTCTTCTGCTCCCTCTTTCTTTGCTCATGTATCCTCCAGGAATTGCACACTTTAAAAAAGAGTTTCAACCTCACGATTGAAACACTACCTTGAGGTACTCAGTTTCCAACTGCGTTATTTCAAAGTGGTGTTCTTGGCCCTGGGCCCAGGTTCCCTGCCTTTGTGTGGAGCCCCGTCCTCACAGCCAATTCCCTGAAGACACATCAAATTCATAGCTTGATTTACAAGGAGCAAATTGCTTAAATTCACTTCTGAGCAAGCTTAGTGATGCCTGCCTTTGATATTGGCTGAGTCTTCCACTGGGGTGCTAAAACTGATGGGTTAGACTTTTTTTTTTTTTTGTATTTTGAGATTAGAGTCTTAGACTGTAGCTCAGGCTAGCCTAACACTCATGGAAATCCTACTACTTCAGCCTCCTGAAGCATTAGTCAACATATTTGGAGTGTTAGAGATGTTTTATTAAGAAGCTCTCTGGACCTCAGTCCGTAGCTATCCGTGTGTTGATGTCTATAGTTGGTAAAATGAGATTGACTGTGATGAGTTGGCATCCTGCAGAACTAAATTAATTTTTTTTGTCTTTTTGAGACAGGGTCTCCCTTTTAGTCCCAGCTGGCCTGAAGCTCTCTATGTAGACCAGGCTGGCTTTGAACTCACAGAGCTCCACCTGCCTCTGCCTCCCAAGTGCTAGGATTAAAGGCGTGTGCCACCACGCCCAGCTGAGAACTAAATTAATTTTTTATTTATTCCTTGTCTGAGGGGAGTGTGTGTGTGTGTGTGTTGTAGAGGGCAGAGGTCAGCTTTGGGTGTCATTTCTCATGAACTGCCAATCCTGTTTTTTGACATAGTCTCTCAGTGGGATGAAAGACTCATGGATTAGGCTCAGCTGGGTGGCCAATGAACTCCAGGGATCTGTCCATCTTCTCTCTTCCAGTACTTAAATTATAAATGTGCATCACTACACCTCAAAAACACCAAAAAACTTTTTATTTCAAGGCCATGAGAATGTTCTTCTATGTTTTCTTTTAAAAGCCTGTAGTTGCTGGGTGTGGTGGCGCACGTCTTTAATCCCAGCACTCGGGAGGCAGAGGCAGGTGGATCTCTGTGTGTTCAAGGCCACCCTGGTCTATAGAGTGAGTTCCAGGCCAGCTGGGACTAAAGGGAGACCCCCATCTCAAAAAAAAAAAAACCTGTAGTTTTACTTTTAAAAAAATTATTTATTAATTTATTTATTTTTGGTCTTTTTTGATCTTTTTTCTTTTTTTATCTTTTCGAGACAGGGTCTCCCTGTAGTCCCAGCTGTCCTGGAACTTACTCTGTAGACCAGGCTGGCCTTGAACTCACAAAGATCCGCCTGCTCTGCCTCCCAAGTGCTAGGATTAAAGGCATGCGCCACCACGCCTGGCTTTTTGATCTTTTTTTTTTTTTAGACGGGGTCTCCCTGTAGCTCTAGCTGTCCTGGAACTCGCTATGTAGACCAGGCTGGCCTTGAACTCACAAAGATCTGCCTGCCTCTGTCTCCCAAGTGCTAGGATTAAAGGCATGCGCCACCACACCTGGCTCAGTAGTTTTACTTTTAAATTTAAGTTTTTATTCACTCAAATTTACGTGGAGGGAGATAATAGTTAATGGTCATTTCTCTCTCCTATATGGATCACCAGTGCTTCCAGAACCATCTGTTGAAAGACTGTTCCTGCCCTCATTGACTTATCTTGAAACCTGTGTAAAAAGTGAAAAGCAATGTGTAGATCTATTGCTGGACTTTGTTTTCTGGTCTTTTGCTTGATTCATCAATCCTTGACTGATCACAACCTTCAACTTGATTACTGTAGCTATATAATAAGTTTTGAAATCAAATAATTTTGGTTTGCTCATTTGCAAGATGGATTATGTTATCTGTTGTCATTTCATTTCCATATAAATTTACTGCCAGCTTGTCACTAGAAATTATTTATTTATTTATTTATTTATTTATTTATTTATTTATTTATTTATTTAATTATTTTTATGTGTGTTACCTGCATCTATGTAAGGCATGCAGTGCCTTCAGAGGCCAGAAGATGGTGTTTAGTTCCCTCCAACTGGAGTTACAGGAAACCCTTAGTTGCCATGTGGGTGCAGGGAGCTGAATCTAGGTTCTTTGCAAGAGCAGCCAGAACTCTTCTTAACTGCTGAGCCATCTCTGCCATCTCTGGAGCCCCAACTTGTCACTTTTTTGGGGGAGTCTTTTTGAGATAGGGTCTCCCTATAGCCCCAGCTGGCTTGGAATCACTATGTAGACCACGCTGGCCTCAAACTCACAGAGATCCACCTGCCTCTGGCTCCCAAGTGCTGGGATTAATGGTGTGTACCATCATGCCAGGCTCAATTTGTTACCTTTTATGAAAAGAATTTACAAGTACATTGCGCTATACAGAATCTATAGGTTATTCTCGAGAGAATGAACATTTTTTTTTTATTTCTGTATGTGTATGAATGTACTGTCTGCATGCAAGTTTGTGTACCCATGTCGTGCAATGCCGCAGAGGTCAGAAGAGGGTCTCGGATTCCCCTGGAACTGGAGTTCTCCTGGAATTGGAGTTTCAGACGGTTCTCAGCCGCCATGTGGGTGCTGGGGATCGAACCCCGGTCCTCCGTAAGAGCGGTCGGCGTTCTTAACCGGTAGGCCATCTCTCCAGCCCCGAGAATGAACATTTTTTTTATAGAGAGAGAATGAAGATTTTGATGACACTGGGTTTTCATTGCACGAACACAGTATCTACCCCCTTTGTTATGTTTTATCTCAGTCTGTGTATGCTGCTATAGCAAAACGAGGACTGGGTAACTTTTGTTTTGTTTTGTTTTGTTTTTTTGGTCTTTCTGAGACCGGGTCTCCCTGCAACCCCAGCTGGCCTGGAACTTACTCTATAGACCAGGGTGGCCTTGAACTTACAAAGATCCACCTGCCTCGAATGCCTCAGCCTTTCAAGTGTTGGAATTATAGGTAATTTATAAAGAACAAAAACTTATTTTCTTAGTATTCTGGAGGCTGAGAAGTAAAAAAAAAAAATCTATGGCTTCCTTGTGGATTTGGTGTCTGGCCTGTTCCTCGTTTTGTTCCCCCATGACATGAGGCAGAAAGGCAGAAGGTGTTTCTACCCATCTCTTTTATGAGTGCTGATTTAGTTCTGAGAGTAGAGTGGTCCACAGCTGATCATTTTCCCAAAGGCGCAGCCTTTAAGTTCCAACATATGAAGTTTGGAAGGACACGTACATTCGAACTGTAGCAGTGTACTTTAACTTTTTCCACTGTGATCTGTGATTTTCAGTGTAGGTGCGTTGCACATATTTTGTTAAGGGTACTTAGAATTTTAAGGTTTTGGATAATATCAATAGGATTAAAATGCTATTTTTTTTTATTATTTATTGCTTTCGTGTAATCTTTTTTTTTTTTTTTGAGGAGAGTTTCCCTGTAGCCCCAGCTGGCCTAGAACCCACTATGGGCCTTGAACTCACAAGGATCTACCTGCCTCTGCCTTCTAAGTGCTGGGATTAAAGGTGTGCACAACACTGAGTTATGTACTCAGTTAGTTTTTTTGTTTGTTTGTTTGTTTGTTTGTTTTGGTCTTTTCGAGACAGGGTCTCCCTGTAGCTCCAGTTGTCCTGGAACTCGCTCTGGAGACCAGGCTGGCCTTGAACTCACAAAGATCCACCTGCCTCTGCCTCCCAAGTGCTAGGATTAAAGGCGTGCACCACCACGCCCAGCTATACTCAGTTTTTAAGATACCAGTACTATATTTATATTTTATAGCTTTGGCAAATTCAACTATTAGATGTGATAGTAGCATTTTCATTTTTTCGTAGGACAAGTTCCTAAGGCTTTTCTACATAAACAGTTATGGCAGTCTCACATAGAGACAGATACTACTTCTTCCTTTGCAATTGTTATGTTTCTCATTTGTTTTTCTTATCATACTGGCTGATGCCTCTAGTGTGATATTGAATAGAAGTGATGAGTGTAATGAGTTCTTTTTTAACCTTACAGAGAACTAATTCACTCATCATGGCATGTTCTATTCCTTTCATCACACTGAAGAAAGTCCTTTAACTAAAAAAATTTACTTGTTTTTATTTTATATGTATGGTGTATTGCTTGCACATATAAGTGTGCCCACATCGTCCAGTGCCTGCAGAGGACAGAAGAGGGTGTTGGATCCCCTGGAACTGGAGTTACAGACAGTTTTTAGTTGTTTTGTGGGTGCTGAGATTTGAACCCAAGTCTTCTACAAAGGCAAACAGTGCTCTTTAACTGCTGAGCCATCTCCTTAGTCCCTGAGAACGTTTTTTCTATTTGCACTATGACAAGAGTTTTTTTTTTTTTTTTATGACAAGAGTTTTAATGATGAATGATTCTTTGGAATTTTGTCAGATGACTTTCTTTTGCAATAATCTTAGAGGTTTTCCTTAATTCTGGAAACATGAAGAATGACATCGACTGGTCTCAAATGATGATCCATTCATTCGTTCTTTTGAATAAATCTAATTTGGATTTGGATGTACCATGTTGTCCTTTCCTGCATCTACTACTCTGTACAGTTACTAATGTAAAAAATAAGACTTTTATATGTATGATCTTTTTTTTTAATTTTATTTATTTCCGTATGTGTATGAATGTATTGTCTGCATGCAAGTCTGTGCACCCGTGACGTGCAACGCTGCGGAGGTCAGAAGAGGGTGTCGGACTCCCCTGGAACTGGAGTTCTCCTGGAATTAGAGTTTCAGACAGCTCTCCGCTGCCATGTGGGTGCTGGGGATCGAACCCGGGTCCTCTGCAAGAACAGTCGGCGCTCTTAACCACTAGGCCATCTCTCCAGCCCCGTATGATCTTTTTTATATGTATGATCAAAGAGTGAGAGATTTCTGATCTTTTTGTTATAGTATGCATTAGGTTTTAATATCAGGGTAATTCTATTAATGTCTGTAAGTTTGTGCCTTTATGAAATATCAGTAGAAACCCAAGTTGTTTACTCAACCCTTCCAACCTCTGTCTCCTTTGCGAGATGAAGCAGATGAACTTTTGGCTCAAATATCTTGGCTTTCCACCTGCTCTTTGTCACTGGCTTCTTCATACGAATGTAATTAAGGGTCAAATATTTAAGGGGAGTTCACATAGAAAATTGTAGGGCTCCTTTTGATCCTCTGTTCGGAGGTTTTCTCCATCAGTTTCCAGCTTTTCTAGTAGTTTCAAACTCTGCACGCTGTTAATCCCAGCACTTGGGAGCCAGAGGCAGGTGGATCTCTGTGAGTTTGAGGCCAGCCTGGTCTACATAGTGATTCCAATCCAGCTGGGGCTATAGGAAGACCCTGTCTGAAAAAGACCAAAAAAAAAGTGACAAGTTGGGGCTGCAGAGATGGCACAGATGGCTCAGCAGTTAAGAGCACTGGCTGCTCTTGCAAAGGACCTGGATTCAGCTCCCAGCACCCACATGGCAGCCAACTGGCTTCTGTAACTCCAGTTGGAGGCACTGAACACCCTCTTCTGGCCTCTGAAGGCACTGCATGCCTTTTCCAGAGGAAAAGGCAAGTATAATCTTGAGTTCTCACTGCCTAGCACTCTACAAACTGTGCTTGTGGGGAAAAGCCCTTAAAACATGAATTTTATCCTTTATAGTTCCTTCTTTCTAGGATCAAGTAACTTATAACCTCCTGATTTTTCTTATCCTCCAGTGCCTTTAATAGTTGGTTTAATATTTGTCAACCACTTGCCATTGTTATTTGAAGGAAGACCCATCCATTATAAGCTACTGTCCCACTACTAGAATGCGAACTGCATTCAAAGGTTCTTGAGCAGAAGACGTCATGGCTAGATATGACTTTAGAAGGTCATTCTAGTGGGGCTGGAGAGATGGCCTAGAGGTTAAGAGCACTGACTGCTCTTGTAGAGGACCCGGGTTCGATTCCCAGCACCCACATGGTGGCTGAGAACCGTCTTTAACTCCAGTTCCAGGGGAATCCAATGCCCTCTTCTGACCTCCGAGGCATTGCACGACACGAGTGCACCAACCTACATGCAGACAGTACACTCATACACATAAAAAAAAAGGTCATTCTAGTGGATGTATGGTGACCCATAAGAGGGTAAGGGCAGAAGTAAGGCTTTACCAGAGTCTAATAGAAGATGATGATGTCTTAGATGAGATGATGACAAAGGGAACTCGTCATGACTCATGACGGATGCATGTGAGATGCATTTTTGGTGGGACTTGGTAATGACTGGGGTGGATTGAGAAAATGGAGGGGTCAAGATAACCCTCTGATTTCCAGTTTGAGCACCTCTATCAAGATAACATCTACAAAGCTAAAGAAACCTGGAAAAGGATGCTATTTGGAGCAAAAAAATCCAATTTTGTTTTGGATACAAAGCTCAATGATAATGAGATAAAAAGTTGCCCAGTAAACCATTGAATTTATGAGTTTGGAGTTCAGGGAGGAGGTGTAGTTTAATAAGTCGGGGTGCTACAACTCCAGTGTGATACTTGTTTGTGGAGGAAGAAATGTCTGAGAGATTGAGAACTGACACAGTCTAGTTAGTGTAGGATGGTAGCTTTCTGAACTCAGGGAGAAACTGTTGGTTAGGTCATATAAGTCAGCAGTGTCTGTAAGCCTGGTCATAACTGGGGACTCTGGAAGGTTAACATGGCTGCTTTCTTCCATGGATCTAGGGCTACCAGGAAGAGAAGAAGGAAGGTGATTGCTGTGGGAGATGTCTGCCTACAGCTTGCACTATTCAGCTGAGAGGAGGACAGATTGTGGCGTTGAAGGTGGGAGCACTCTGCACCTGGGAGTCCCCTCTTACATCACCGTCTGCTTTCCTTGGGAAGGGGCCTTTTCTTCAAGCAAGAAGGATTAATTTCCATTCAGTATTAGCTTCTTTTTCTTTTGGTCTTTTTGGGACAGGGTCTCTCTGTAGCCTCAGCTGTCCTGGAGCTCCCTATGTAGATTAGGCTGGCCTTGAACTCACAGAGATCCCGCCTGCCTCTGCCTCCTGAGTGCTAGGATTAAAGGTGTGCACCACCAGGCCCTGCCCAGTATTAGCTTCTTTCTGCACTTTCTTTGACTTTGTAAAGAAAAACCTAGATGACTGGCAGGAGGCACAGGACTTCCCCTTTGATTTAGTTATAATTTTGTTCTTGACAAGTGTTTCATTGGTGTACAGCCTCATGATTTGGAGTGGGTTGAGTTTTTGAAGATTTTTCTATGGCCTTGAGAATCTGTGGGACTAGAAAGGCAGTCAGCCTGAAACAGACTGATCTGTGATCACTGCAAATAGCTGTCAGGTCTGAGAGATGATGCCTTGGTTCCTGTCTCATCTGGGTATCAATTAGCCAATTTACTGTTACTATGTTGCTGTCTTGGTAAGTACTTACGTGGTCAGAATAGTCTGAGGATTTTCTGTATTTATACTAAATAAATTACAGACCCAGGACTCTACTTCTATTCTATCTTCTGAGTGTAGAGATCTTACATATCTTATTCTTCTTCCATAGTTCCCCAAATAGTGTAGCAACTCCAAGGAGTCAAGGCCCTGGTTAATAACAGCTCTGTAGGGGCTGGAGAGATGGCTCAGTGGTTGAGAGCACCAACTGCTCTTGCAGAGGACCTGGGTTCGATTCCCAGCACCCACATAGCGGCTAAGAACCATCTTTAACTCCAGTTCCAGGGGAATCTGATGCCACTTCTGACCGCCACGTCATTGCCCGACATGGGTGCACCAACCTACATGCAGACAGTACACTCATACACATAAAAAATAATAAACAGCTCTGTAGTCCAAACACTATCATCGCTTTTGCTCTACCTATACTCTCCTCTTTTTTTTTTTTTTTTTCCTGCAGCGAGATGAGACGCTCCAGGATGGTTGTGATAGTCACTTTTGCAAGGTCAACGAGAGAGGAGAATACATTTGGGAGAAGAGGATCACAAGCTGCCCACCCTTTGATGAGCATAGATGTCTGGCTGAAGGAGTGAGTAGTTGGGGTTCACATCCCGCCTTTGGCTCGATGGTCTTTTTTCTGTGCAACATGCCGCCCCAGCTGTATGTGACTTCACAGTGCCCAAGGCAGATCTCTGCCCTGGTTGAAAAATCAATGAATGTTGATGAAGAGAAAAGCTCTCTGGGGCATAGGATGCTTTAAAGACAGTTATTACTGTAGGGAAGTTGTGATCCTGGAATAAGACAGGTTGAGCCCATTTCATTTTTCCCAGGAATGATGATTCCAAGCACCCTGGTCAGAAAGACTGTTCAGGTTGCTCACACCTGTGATAGGAAAGAAGCTTACATCTGGGGATTTCAGTTCAGAGCTCTGAGTTCAAAGCTAGGACTTGATGTGACCTGAAAACTTGTCCTTACTGACCTATCTATACCTGATCTGGAACTTTGCTGTTTTCTTAGGGGAAGATCATGAAAATTCCAGGTACCTGCTGTGACACATGTGAGTATCTTACTAAAATTTCTGTGCTGAATCACATTAGACTAAGTTCGGGCGCTATTCTTTGGAGTAAGCGTTATCCCAGAAAGATAGTTCTCAGTTATCAGCTCATTCCTGCAGCAAACTGCCTTCCCTTCCTGATTGTCAGTAGCTTGCCCCATGCTCAGATCTTTCAGATGCATGAGAAGCAATTACTTCCTGTCTTCCTCCAAACTCCTGTCTCCAGCCTCTTATCCACTTTAAAGTCTTTGGTTGTTATAGATCTATCATGAGAGATTGTTATAAGGGGGACCCAAATTTATGGCCTGATTTTCTTCACCCTTGTTCCTTGTTAGTTACACTGATTGGCTCCAATTTTGTGCCATTGTGGTCTGGAGATTACCGTCCCGCCTCCTGCCGACAGCATTGACAATCTTTTTTTTTCATCCATTTTGTGTTCCTATGCACAAGTCTGGACTAATAATTCTTCTTTTTTTAGTTTAGATCATTGCCTGTTTAGTTTTGCTTTAGATTCCCAGGCCCATGTTTAAATTCAGTTAGACAAGAGTGAAACTGTGAAGTCCTTCACTCTTTCCTTTTTTTTTTGAGACAGGGTCTCCCGTTAGTCCCAGGCTTAGAGCTCACTCTGTAGACCAGGCTGGCCTTAAACTCACAGAGATCTGCCCGAGTGAGTGCTGGGATTAAAGGCGTTCATCACCATGCCCGGCACTAAAGTCGGTTCTTAGCTGCCATGTGGGTGCTAGGAATTGAACCCCGGTCTTCTGGAAGAGCAGTCAGTGTTCTTAACTGCTGAGCCATCTCTCCAGCCCACTCCTTTTAGTAGTGGTTTTACTCTGAAGTTTCAGCAATTGCTGCACCAAAACTGCAGAAGAAGGAGACATACTCTGAGAACAATTTTTTCTTTCAGAATTTCCCTCTGAATGGCCTAAGAATGTGAATTCAAGAAGCCATCAGAGATGATGCATTCTGTCTAGGCACCCTGTGCTTAGAATCTGGTTAAAAGACCATTGCCTACAAAAATCAGTAAAGGGCCTTTGTTGGTCAATATGCTCAAGAGGCTTTGAGACTTTAATATAAAGAAAACATGCTAAGCTCAAGGTTTTAAAGCCACAGCAAAAGAATATCACATATTGGCCTAAAATCCACCCTCTTCAAGCAGGTGGCAGACTTTTCCCTTAAAATGAAATTATTTGGAAATTGGGAGACATATGTAGTTAGGGTTGACTTAGGTTTGAAGCCATTTCAGAACAGAGCACTGCCATTGTTTGGATGGCAGTGTGCTGGGATTAGAGCTTAGAATTCCCAGCGAGTCAAGTAGATCTTCAGGTATAGGAATGCCAGTCACCCCTTTATAGAAGAAGACTCTCGCTGGTGACTTGGAAGCATCCATGCTTAGGGGGGTGTCCACTAAGGTTCTTACGGATCTTCTCAGCTCTACAGGGGCAGCAAGTACCCATATGTAGCAATGACATGTGTCTTTTCTCTTATCCAAAGACAAGGCTTAACATATTAATTCTATTTATTGGCTATTTCACTGTCTGTTATCTTCTGGAAATAGCTATAGTATAGGCAGGATTGCTCTGGCCATGATGTTTTTATAGAATTAAAAATTATATGAGAGCAAATGCCATCTGTCTATATAATAAAACACATTGAATCCAGGCTCCTACTGTAATTCAAATTGTATCTTTAATTGAGTTAAATCCAGCAACAATGATATCTGAATTTAAGGAGCCAGGAGCAGATGAGGTGAGCTGAGATAACTTAATTCCTCTCTCTGTAGCTGGCTTTGGTTACCGTTGACCGAAAGACTGAAATGGACCCATTTCCAGCATAGTGAGGGCCCTAGGGGTTGAGAAGAACTCTAGCTAGCCAGCCACCAACTTCCATCTCTCCCTTGCTCTACAGGCCAAGAGTTAGAGTGCAAAGACATCACTGCCAAGCTGCAGTACGTCAAAGTGGGAGACTGTAAGTCCCAGGAGGAAGTGGACATTCATTACTGTCAGGTATGGTCATGTGACTTCAAGAAAGCCTGGGTGGAAAGGGTTAACTGTCCTTGTTTGGACATGTCTTTTTAGTTATAGCTTAGAAGGATCTGGAAAATTCACAAGGAAGAGAGGGGAAAGGGACTATAAGCATTTTTTTTTTTGTTGTTGTTATTTTTGAGGCAGGGTTAAAGGTGTGCAGCACCACACCTGGCTTAAAGATGGTTGTTTGCTGTCATGTAGATGCTGGGAATTGAACCCGGGTCCTCTGCAAGAGCAGTTGGTGCTCTTAACCACTGAGCCATCTCTCCAGCCCAAGTAGAAACTTTTAAACCCAGAAGAAAGTTTTAAAAAAATCCATGAAAGAGTTGTTTGTAGAAGATTGGGTCTATATTTCCTAGAGCTCAATTAAGCATGGGTAGAAATTGCAGCTAGAGGGATTTGGATATATATGACTGGAGAAAGGAAATTCAGTGTTCCCTGAGATCTACCTTTGCAAGTTGCTTGGGTCTCCTGGGTCTCTGGGTGAGGCAAGGCCTGCCTTGCTTGACAAGACCAGGGGGAGATTGGATATAGACTGCCTCAGAGGCCTGCTGCCCCATCCAACAATGTGATGCTCCATCTCTGCTGTGTCGCAGGGCAAATGTGCCAGCAAAGCCGTGTACTCCATCGACGCCGAGGAGGTGGAGCATCAGTGCTCCTGCTGCTCGCCGTCGAAGACAGAGCCCATGCAGGTGGCCCTGCACTGCACCAATGGCTCCATTGTGCACCACGAGGTCCTCAACGCCATGCAGTGCAGGTGTTCCCCCCGGAAGTGCATCAAGTGAGATCTCTCTGCAGCTGCTGTGGATGCCCATGGCTGCGTGCCATGGCCCAATCAGCCAGAGTGCAGCTGCCAAGTCCCTTGTGTACCTTTCTCTGTGCCCTCTGGGCCCGTAATAAAGGTCAAGCACTCATCTTAAGCACAGCTGATGGTGCACTGTGTCTGAAGTCTGAGATGCTCACTGTGAGGGACAAAGTACACGGTTCCCTCTGCAAACACTCCTAGCCTGGGGGAGGCCAGGCTGACCTCAAAGAAACTGGCATTGTGGCACCTTCTAGGTGGCGGGGTACAGGCTGGATGGGTCTCTTTAGAAACAGCCTGGTATCCTGAACCAAAAGCCATTTGCTTAGTTTCAAATCTCTGAATTGGGGGGCCTGGAAGAGGGGCGGGCCCTGGAGCTCGGCTCCTGCTGTCAGGGTGACCGACCTTAGAGAAAGGTGTTGGCTCCTGAGGGACAACGAAGTGCTGCGGACTGAGGGAACTGAAGGCCGGATACAGGTCAGCAGCCCAGTGCCCTCACAGCAGGTGCGATTCCACCTCAGGGGCAGACGTAGGCTTCCAGCCATCACTGTTACCCAAGCACATGGCCTCCAACAAACCCTTTTGTGGTTCCCAGATTCAGTTTCCTCATCTGCAAAACTAGCATGGTCATCTCATAAATGGGATTGTGAAGATTAATAGGTTTTGCCTAAGAGAAAGTCTGAACATCTTAGGTAACCATAAAATGCTCTAACGTAAGAGGTGAATATTAAAATGGAGAAATCTAGGTTTCAAGGAGGGAATAAAGGAATCTCCAGTCAATGGCAGAGCACTGGAGATTTCCCTCATTCAGAGAGCTGAAATGTTAAATCTACTGAGCTTTACACTAGCTGCCAAGGCCCTCTTGACTCAAGACATCCTTCAGTGGGAAGAGGTTCAGATAACGCCAAACAGCACCTAGTACCCAAATCCCTAAGTGGCACTGTCTCCTGCATTTCTGCCTTTCCTGAAGGTGTATGACAGGAGCTTACATGTTGTATTACTTACTTTTCTGTTGCTGTGATAAAATACCAATGAAGGCGACTTAATAGAAGGAAGAGTTTATTGGGCTTATAGTTCCAGAGGGACAAGAGTCCATCAAGGCAGGGAGGCATGGCAGGAGGTGGCCAGGGAAGAAAGCTGAGTGCTCACATCTTCAAGCAAGCACAGGAAGTGGAGAGAGAAACTAGAACTAGGATGAGGGATTTTGAATTCTCAGAGCCTGCCCCAGTGCTGTGCCATGCTTCCTACAGCAAGGCTGCGCTTCCTAAACCTCCCCAGACAGCGCCACCAACTGACCAGGTGTTGAGGTGCTTGAGCCTAGGAGGGACACTTCATTCAAATCATCATGTGTGTCCACGATGCCAGCATGGTAGGGACTCTAGCTGGGAGAGAACCCCTATGAGAACAAAAGCCATGCTCTGGACATGCTCTGGGAGTTTGATGGGGACGGATGATGCTCTTTCCAAGCCCTTTCTACACAGGAGAGGTTTAACTCATTGAAAATATGAATAATGGAGTCAGAAAAGATTCAGACATCTAGTATACAGTCTTTCCCTGACTCCCGTAAAGATGATGCAAGCAGCTCAGCAAGGTCGAGTGGCTTGCAAAGGCAACACAGCCCTTGAGTGAAAGGAAGGGCCAGGTTCAAAACCCAAGTGCCTTGACAACTAACCAAGAACTCCTGGGCCACTCAGCCACTGTCCTGAGATTCCATTCCTAGGCTTCTACCACTTCTGTTACCACCCAGGACTAACCTCAAGAGACATTCTCTTACATGACCTAGGCCACGTCGACTAGGTTTGATGGACAGTTGAGTGAGGTAGATGGAGGGAAGAATAGATGAACGTTTTATATAACTGCTTAATAATTCAGAGGTTGTCATTTCTCCTCAAATCCCCCTGCCCTCCAGCTTTGAGGAGCCTGCAAGGGAAGTCTCTGGAGGACAGCAGATCCAGAGGAATTAACTGTCACTCTTTGGTCTGATCTCCTGACGCTATCTGGGACAAGGTGTTATTGGAAGCACCAGTGACAGAGAAATTGGGCAGGGAGACTGCCCGTTCACTACAGCTTGCTAGTTTACTGGTAACTTGCGTGTGGGTGGCTGAGCAGCCTCTCCTGGGTACTGACACACTGTTTACTACCCAGAAGAGAAAGCCAAGCCAGGAAAGCCACATGTCTGATTAAAAAACAAAACTCTGTTAGATAGCTGAGTTAAAAGGATTCAGGAAGAGGGACAGGTGAGAGGTGTGTGTGTGTGTGTGTGTGTGTGTGTGAAGGTGTGTGTGTAGGGGTGTGTGTGTGTGTGTGTGTGTGCGCATGCGTGCGCACGTTAGCCCGCATACCCATTTCTTTCCCTGCACATATTCCAAGGTTGGGGTCTGTCCTTGGTGGTAGGGATCTTTTATTATTAGAGCAGATGAGACACAGTCTTTACTCTAGTTTGGTCCAGTTGTTGAGTTGACACCTAGAGCCATCTTAGGGACTCTCAATTCAGGGATCGAGCAGCTTAAATTGCCTATGGCCATGTCTGCTAGTATTGTCTGGATTGATGATTGATGTGGCAGGCTAAGCCCACTTTGAGCAATACAGTCCCTAGGCAAGAGGCCTGGGCTGGATGAGAAAGCTCGCTGATCATAAGCCAGAGTAAGCTAGAGAGAACGGTCGCAAGCAGCGTTTGTCCATGGTTCCCGTTTCTGGGACCCTGCCTTCAGCCCCGACCCTGATTTCTCTCAGTGATGGTTGCTGTAAGCTGGATAAGCTCTTTTCTCTCCAAGTTGCTTTTGGTCAGAGTGTTTCTACCAGGGCAGCAGAAAAATAACTAGGATAATCCCCCAAAGCGTGGTTTTAGGGGAGCAACATGGAAAGAGTCTAGAAGGACTTGCGGGAGGATGGAAACAGTGCCCTGTGGAGCAGCGAGCTGTCTGTCTTTCCTCATTCCTTTTGGGATTGGGATGACACCGTCTTCACAGAAGCAAGAAGAGGGCACTGTGTGTATGCGATAGAGAGAGGGAGGAGGGAAGGTGGGAGAGAGGGGGGGGAAGAAGGAGGAGGGAGAGCCGAATCCCAAGGTGTGTTCTGGGGCTGGCTGGGGCAGGCTGGCCTGCTTTGGAGCCTGGGACAGCGTGGCTACAGTCTGTTCATGTATCAAATGGGAGCGCTGCAGTCATTACCTCATACAGTGATGGCCAGGACTAACAGGCATGCCTAAGCTAAGTGCAACACACAGAGGCCCCTGACGAAGACGGAGTCTTGACTAAACATCAGTCACTCTTACTCAGACTGAGTAGAATAACGCCCTATGGTAGAATAGCATGCGTTTTGGTTTTCTTGGGCTCTAGCCCTGAGTCACTGTGTGTTGCATGTACCCTGGTCCACTGTCCTCTGTAGAACAGGAAGCAGTCATCTTTCAAACCCAGGAGAGCAAGTCCTTCAGACTCAGTGGCCACAGTGCTGCATACTGGGTGGTAACAGTGAATTAACATTGGGGGAAGGGCGGTATTGATGGCATGTTGGGATGTGGCTTGCATCACCAAGAATGGGCCCTTGATGGCCTTCTCATTATCTCTCTGCCCCTGGCCAGGTGGCTAAGCCACTCCAGCAAGACCAGCCACTATCCTCCGACAGCCTTGCCTCCCTGGCCCTCCTTAGCTGTCCCAACTTCTTTCCTTCCTGCCCAGTTCCCCTGGTGTACACCTGCCACTGACTCCTGCTCCTTATTTACTCTGGAGGGCAGCTGGCAGTGGAGGCAGGTGTGTGAAGGGGGCCCCACTGTGTTGCCAGCGACAGTCCCCACCACCCCTGGCGATCGCCTGGACAGTGGGGACCCTTGGGGGCCGCAGGAAGGAGGCTTGTTGCCAGGGCTGAAAAGCTAATCAGCCAGCCGGTCCATGAGATAATCCGGTTGAATTATTACAGGCTTGCCAGGTCGTGCAGGTCTCCCGGTGGAGAAGGGCCGGCAGCACTTAGTCCTGGCCGTCAGCCCACTGACCCCAGCATGTGGCCCGCCCGCTGCACCTGAGCGCGGGATCCGTTCTGCGCGCCATGGGGGCCAGTGTCGCGGGGCGCCCAGGGCCAGGCGGGGAGCGCTGGACCTGCGGAGGGATGGACGGGGCGGAGGAGGAGGAAGAGGCGGCGGCGGCGGCGGCTGCAGGCGAGGGGCGGGCACCTCCAGACGGAGCTGAGCCGCGATGGAATTAGCTCCCAGCATAAGCCGGTCCAGAGGGGGGCACAGCCACAGGCCGGTTGGGGCTTGGCGTCCTGTCACCCACACCATGGCAGCCCCTGGGTTTCGCGGTGAGTTTCCCTGCCCAGGACCTTGGTTCTTGACCATCCTGCAAGTTGTTGGAGGAAGGACAGGGAGGAGGAGGTATTCTAACACCTATCCTTTGGGTTGGGTGACCTCAGGTGAACCTGGGCATGGAGATGCAACAACCTGACCCCTTTCTTCCATTGTAGGAAAGTGGGGGATGCTTGAGTCCCCAGACGTTTATTTTTATATGTTTTATTAAGGACAGGACAGGTGGCAGAGGATTGGTGCTGCTTTTCGATGGTCGGTTACTAATTCCTACCTGTTGTTAGCCTCTTGTTTTAAGTCTTAGAGTGTGGCCCAGTGTGTCTGAGGGTTAGCAAGCCAGGAGCCAACTGAAATTTGACAGTGTGCTGGCTGAGCATGGGGAGCCTCCCCCTGAAGGCCTCAGGGTTTCAGAAAGTCCCTTCTCTCCATCCACCTTCAGGAAGGGCTTTGGGTGCATGCAAACACAGGCAGGATTTTCTTGGGAGTGTTTCTTGGAAGAAAAGTAAACCAAGATGGAGTTTAAGGGACAAGGAAGTTATTCTACTGAGTAGGCAGATGTGTTTCAGCAGGTTGACTTTACCTGGGATGGGATTTTGCTGGGTTTCTTGTGGTTCTGGAGCGAGCTGGAAGTGAAGAGGTGCCCAAGGCTTTGGCATGAACAGAGAACCAGACTTCAAGGCAGGTGCTAGTTACACTCCTGATACTTTGTGAGCACACGTGATACTGGCAAGACCCATCCTGGCCCAGGGCAAGGAGGTCCCACTGAGCAAGGTCAGATCTCAGGCCAAAGGCAAATGGCAGGTGGCAAGAAGATCTTAGACAAAGTGTGTGTGTGTGTGTGTGTGTGTGTGTGTGTGTGTGTGTGTGTAGATACCACTGATATTTGTAGACTCTTCACCTGTCTGAATTTTGTCTTTTTTTTTTTTTTTTTTTTTTTGGTGTTTTTGAGACAGGGTCTCCCTGTAGCCTGGAACTAGCCTTTTAGACCAAGCTGGCCTTGAACTCACAGAGATCTGCCTGCCTCTGCCTCCTGAGTGCTGGTATTAAAGGCATGCGCCACCACACCTGGCTTAAAGACGGTTCTTAGCCGCCATGTGGGTGCTGGGAATTGAACCTGGGTCCTCTGCAAGAGCAGTTGGTGCTCTTAACCACTGCGCAATCTCTCCAGCTCCTGAATTTTGTCTTTTGAACTGGGCTCCGGAGTCTTTGCTCAGTCTCTCTGTCACCTTGTTCCAGCTGCTGGGAAGCTGAGGACTTCCTTTTACTGTCTCATCATGCCTTATTATCTGGGGGAGCTGAGTCCTTGATAAGGTTCTTTCTAGCAATCCCTTCTGCCCTCTGGCTTGCCTCTATGTGTCCCAGCCCCATTTTGTGGGCCGATGGAGAAGATTGTATGGGGCTGTGGGGTGGATAGTCACCCAGGTTCGGCTTTAGTTTTCAAATGAGCTTTCTCTGTCTTCCATTGTGGAGCAAGATTAAAAAGAAGGAGGCATTGGTCTCCAAGTGGAACATATCTATTCTTTTTTTCTGAAGACTGAATTTTTTTGGGACCCCCCCCCCCATTCAGTGGATCTGTTTTACGGGCTGAGAAGAGCCTGTCCCAGTCTTTGCATGGTATTTCCAGAGCACCTGGGACCAGGCGCATGACTGACAGAGATAGGGCTTCTTACAAAAAAAGCATTAATGTCTCTCAACCTCTATTTGTGGCCAGGTGGTTAAGGAAGTCCTCTCTTGGGAGTTTGAACAGAGATTACATTCAGTAAAAGAATAAGCCATGGAGAAATCTAGAGAGGGTCTAGTCTAGCAAAGGAAATATGGATCTTATGGCAAGAAAGTTACTGGGCTGGCCACAGAATGGTGGGGAGGGAAAATGGTGGACTAGAGTGATTGGTCCAGTAGCTCAGGCCAAATGCTCTTGGTATTCAAAGGAAAGGGAAGATACTTAAAAAAAAAGATTATTTATTTTTATTTTATGTGTATAAGAGTTTTACCTTAATGAATGTATGTGTACCATGTGGGTGCAGTGCCTGTGGAGGCTAGAAGAGGGCAGTGGATCCCTTGGGACTAGTACTACAAACAGTTACTTGTAAGCTACCATGTGGGTGCTGGGAATCCAATCCAAGTTCTCTGCAAGGGCAGCAAGTGCTCTCAACCACTGAGTCATCTCCCCAGACCTGGGAAGACCATTCTTTACCAAACATCCACTATGCAGCAGACACTGGCAGGTGATGTGTCACACAATAATTCTTGGAGCCAGTTACTAAGCATGTTTCATGGGCATTAAGATTAATATTCAGAGAGGCCAAGAACTATGCCTGGTATCATTTGGGACCAGGTATTGAAGGATGAAACTAGAATTCAAACTTGGATTTGACCCTGAACCTCCTATTTCTCCACCAACTCACCTCAGTGCTTTTGTTCTAGTTATGAAAAACCATCAGGAGGAAGTGTGGCTGCCAGTCATTGAGAATGGGAAATGTGGGTGACATTAATTTTTACAAAGGGGTTAATTAAATACTGTGGTCTTACTACAGGAAAGGCTGTATCCTGACCCAGTGTCCCATTTTGAATCATCATGGTTAAGTTTATTTAGAGGGCTCAAGCCCAAGCAGGCCTGGGGCTTTACACTTAGCTAGACTAAGAATAGCTGATATCATTGAGCAAAAATTTATGAACTTTTTGACAGGTCAGAGAAAGAAATAATTCACATGGCCTCACTGTCTATAAAAGGATACTAGCTCATCAGCATTAAATTTTAAGAAGAATGTTATAAACTGGTATGATGGCACATGCCTGTAATCTCAGCACTCAAGGCTGAGGCCAGAGGACCATGGATCAGAGTGGTGTAGAGTACATAGCAAGGCTATGCATCTAAAAGAACCCGTGTCTAATATTTATATAAGACATTGCTCAACATAATGGGCTATATTTTTATTAACAGATTTCTTTTTCAGTACTAGAGACCAAACCCAGGCCCCTGTATTTGCTAAGCTCTACTACTAAGCCAAATCCCCAACACCCATTAATAGATTTTAAAGAGTATTATGTATGTATGGGTATTTATTTGTATATCTGAATAAAAAAGATGTTTCTGTTTTATTTTTTTCTGCATCGTTCTGCTTTATTGCATTTTAAACTGCTGTGTAGATTTGTATCATGATTGGTTAACTGGTTAATTCTCTAGCTTGAAAAGAGGTAGCATATGGCATACAGAACACCCCATTTAATAATCCAGGCAGGCCAGTGGCTCTTAGTCTCTTTTATACCACTTCTCTCTGGAACTGGCTTTTAAAAAATATTTATTTTTATATTGATAAGTGTTTTTGCCTTTATGTATGTAAGTACAACACATATGGTCAAATCTTTGGATACTAGATGAGGCCATTGGATCCCTTGCAACTGGTGTTATAGACAGTTGTTAGCTGCCATGTGGGTGCTGGGAACCAAACCCAGGTTCTCTGCAAGAGCACCCAGTGTTCTCAACCACTGAGCCATCTCTCCAGCCCCCAAGGAACTGCTTTGTTTGCTTATTTGTTCGTTTGTTTGAGACAATGTCCCAGTACTGAAACTCACTCTGCGGTACAGGTTGGTCTTGAACTTATGATTCTCTAACCCGAACCCTGTCAGTACTGGGGTCACAGACACATGCTACCACAGCCATCAGAAATTGTTCTCAACCAAGTTTCTACCTGCTGTCATCCGCCCCCCCCCCCCCCCCCAGTGTGAAGAACATTCATAGCACTTCTTGAAGTGCTGTTCGGCCAGTGACAATTTCTCTCAGCTTCTGTCTTGTTGTATCCCTGGTGTGAAGGTTAAGCTCCTTGGTTATACAAACTGGATTGGCATTATTTTTTAACACTCCAAGAATCCCTTGGGTGCTGTACATTGTGTCCATGAGAAGCTAGTCTTAACTCCTGTTTTAGCCTTATTATCATGCAGACTCTCTTTTCAGCCTTATGAATTACAAACTGTTTCTATTTTTAAAAATTAAAAATATTTTATGTATATGAGTGTTAAGCCTTCATGCATGTAAAGGCACCTTTCTTGTGTAGTGCCCAGGGAGGACAGAAGAGGGTGTTGAATCCCCTGGAGTTCTAGATGGTTGTTAGTTGCCATATGAATGCTAGGCTTCAAACCCAGGTCTTCTGTAAGAACAGCCAGTGCGGGGCTGGAGAGATGGCCTAGCAGTTAAGAGCACCGACTGCTCTTGCAGAGGACCCAGGTTCGATCCCCAGCACCCACATGGTGACTGAGAACCGTCTGAAACTCCAATTCCAGGAGAACTCCAGTTCCAGGGCAGTCTGACCCTCTTCTGACCTCTGCGGCATCGCACGACACGGGTGCACGGACTTGCATGCAGACAGTACATTCATACACATACAGAAATAAATAAAATAAAAAAAATTAAAAAAAAGAACAGCCAGTGCTCTTAACTGCTGAGCCATCTCTCCAGTCCCCTATTTTTAATTAAAATGTATTATTATTATTATTATTATTATTATTATTATTGATCTTTTCGAGACAATGTCTCCCTGTAGCCCCAAGTGGCCTGGAACTCACTATGTAGACCAGGCTGGCCTTGAACTCACAGAGATCCTCCTGCCCCTGCCTCCTGAGCATGCACCATCAGGCTTGGCTTTATTTATTTTTTCTATTCTATCTGTGTGAGTGTATTGGTTGGATGTAGGTAGGTGCACCCGTGTAATGCAATGCCCTTGGAAATCAGAAGAGGGTGTCAGTGCTCTTAACCACTGAGCCATCTCTCCTGTCCCTTTTGTTTCTATTTTTGGCTTCCAGTGGTTTGACTATGATGTCTCTAGTTGTGGGTTTCTTTTTATTTATTTAATTAAATTTAAATTTTATATGTATGAGTGTTTTGCATGCATGTATGTAAATCTACCACATATGTGCAGTGCCTGCAAGGTCAGAAAAAGGCATTGGATCCCCTGAGACTGGAGTTATGGATGGTTATTTGCTGCCATATGGGTGTTGGGAACCAAAACCAGGTCCTCTGTAAGAGCAGTCAGTGCTCTTAACCACTGAGCCATCTTTCCAGCCCCTAGTTATAGGTTTGTTTGTATTTTTTTTTTATTTGAGTTTGCTGAGCTTCTCAAATCTGGAAGTCATTGTATTTTGTCAACATTGTGGTGATTTCAAACAACAGTTTTGCAGGAATTTTTGTGTTCTTTTTCTCTTCTCTTCTTCCTCTGGAACTCTGATCATACGTGTGCTAGCCTGTCTGATACTGTTCTAGCATTCCTGAGGCTTGGTAAACTTCCACTCTTGAGTCCTTTGTTTTCTATATTAGGCTCATTGATCTCTTTAATTTCACTGATCATTTTTCTACATTTCTTTCTTGTTATAATTTTCAGTTCTAGGAATTCTACTTTTAGAAATAACAGCTTTCTTTTTTGGGGGTTATTTTTCAGACAGGGGCTCCCTTTATTCCTAGTTGGCCTGGAGCTCTCTCTGTAACCAGGCTGGTCTTGAATTCACAGAGATCCACCTGCCTCTGCCTCCCAAGTGCTGGGATTAAAGGCATGTGCTACCACACCTGGCTAATATCAGACTTCTTAATATATAATTCCCACACCACAAAATTTTCCCATCTAGTGGGTATATTTTTTTTCTGTGGCCACAGAGTTGTATAATCCTCACCACAGTCTAGTTTCATAGTCTATAAGAAAGTTCAGACTGTCACAATCATTCCCGTTTCTTCCCTCTCGGTGGTTCCTGGAAACCAATAATCTAATATTGTCCCATGGATTTGCTTATCTTGGCTATTTAATATAAGTAGAACCATGTGTTATGTGACATTGGTGTCTGGGTTCTTTCACTTAGAGTAATGTCTTGTAACATGTATCACTAGTCAATTCCTTTTTATGGCTGAACAATATCCCCTCTTGTAAGTGTACAGCACATTTTGTTATGGACATTTTGAGTTACATTGATTGGTTTCTAGGAATGACGGCTCTCTGACCTCTCAGCCATCAAAAGTATTCCTCCTTTTGGGTATGTACTTGGGTGGAGCCTCATCGGACCATATGGTAATTCTGCTTAACTTTTTTCAGGAAATCTTATTGGGATTGGGCTTTCCACTTGCATAGTTTGACCTCCTATTTTCTCATGACCATAGTATTAGGAATCGGTTCTTCACACCAAGAAAAATGTGAATGCTTGATGCCACAAAATGTAGTTAATTTATGCCCAAATGATTTGACACAGTTTATGTATGAACTGGATGCATGCCCACCTGCCAAAAGAGGAAGGCATGTGCCTTCCTATAAATCGGCAACATAGACATATGCCATCCCATGTGGAGCCTCAACAGAATCTGTTAACGAGCTACCTTCTCCCCAGCTGACCATTTGTGTTAGCTTCCTGTCACTGTAACAAAACAACTTATAAAGAGGAAAGATTTGTTTTGGTTCATAGCTTTGAAGGCTCTGCATTGTTTGGGGACCATTCGGTAAGGCAGCCATTGCAGAGCAAGTTTACGGAGACGGAAAGATGCTCACCTCATGACCAGGAAGCAAGAGAGGAAGAGGAAGGGACAGGATTTTATAGTCCCTTTCAAGGGCATGTTTCCAATGACATATAGACATCTTACTGGGCTCTGCCTCTAAAAGATTCCACACTTCCTAGTCATGCCACCCTGTGGACAAGCCTTTGACCCATGGGTTTTGGAGGGGTGTTTTTGTTTTTTTTTTTTGGTCTGAGACACGGTTTCTCTGTAGCTCCAGCTGGTCTGGAAGTCGATATGTAGACCAGGCTAGCCTTGAAGCCACAGAGATCCACCTACCTCTGCCTCCTGAATGCTGGGATTAAAGGTGTGAGCCACCACACCCAGAAGGGCATTCTTTTTTTTTTTTTAATTTATTTATACATACATTTTTTATCAAATCTAGACCCGCGTCCCCCCCCATCCCCCCACCCCTCCAGAGCTCATGCGTTCTGCCAAACATGTTATTCATCTCTTTCTCAGTCTTTCTCAGTATTCTCCATGGGGAAGTTGATTGTTTTTAGCAGAATTTCACTGTTTCAGTCAGTTCTTTGATGCAGTCCTTTCTGTTGTTGTTGTTGTTGTTGTTGTTTCCAATATGCATCACTCCCAACTGCTTTGGACAAAAGC
The DNA here is from genome assembly GCA_009823505.1 of Rhizomys pruinosus. NCBI lineage: Eukaryota > Metazoa > Chordata > Mammalia > Rodentia > Spalacidae > Rhizomys > Rhizomys pruinosus. Next base: position 1,645,281 of record VZQC01005224.1, read on the forward strand.
TCAAGGGGCCCTACACAAGAAATACTTACGACTGGGTAATTGGCACTAGCATCCACAGACGAGGGATACCATTCTTTGTTTGTTTTTCTGGGAGTGTGTTACTTCACTCAGCATGATGTCCTCTAGCTCCAGTCATTTTCCTGCAAAGCTCATGATGTCATCTTTCTTTACTGCTGCATAGAACTCCATTGTGTAGATGTACCACATTTTCTCTATCCACTCAATCAATTGAGGGTTTTGGTTGGTCCAGCGTCTTTTGCTTATTTGTGAAGAGAGCTGAAATAAACATGGCCGTGCATGTATCTCTGCGGTGGGGTGAGTCTGGGGGTACATGCCTAGGAGTGGTATGGGTCGGGTGGCAAGTTCATTCCAAGTCTTCCAAGGGTTCTCCACACTGTTTTCCATAGTGGCTGTATGAGTTTACATTCCCACCAGCAGTGGATGAGTGTTCCCCTTTCCCCACAACCTCTCCAGCACTTGGTATCATTTGTTTTCTTGATCTTAGCCAGTCTTATTGGAGTAAGATGATATTTTAAAGTGGTTTTGGTTTGCATTTCCTTAATGATTAGTGATGTTAAACACTTCTTGAGGTGTTTCTCAGCCATCTCTAACTCCTCACTTGTGAAGTCTCTGTTCAACTCTTTGCTCCATCTATTGAGTGGGTAGAAGGGCATTCTTTTAAACAAGTTATTTATTTATTTGTAATTTATATCCATGAGTGTTGTGCTTGCATGTATGTAAGTATACCCGTGTCATGCAGTGCCCACAGAGGACAGAAGAGGGTGTTGGAGTCTTTTGTGAGAGCAGCCACTGCTCCTAACCACTGAGCCATCTCTCCAGCCTCTGGAGGGGGATTTTTGATCCAAACAAAAGTATCATTCATTCATTCATTTATTCTTTCTTTCTTTAATGGACCATTTAACTCATACTCTACTTGCCCTATGCCCTACTTTGTCCCGAGTGCTGAAATGTGAAAATCTCATAGCTTACTTGGAGAAAGAAGCATGTAAATCTATAACTTGAATGTCATGTATATAGTGAGTGTGACTATGGCTTACCAAGCTTGTCATTCTTTATTCGCCTCTGTGGTAAGAATGCCAACTGCTTATTAGAATCCATGTTCTTTTCTTCCTAGTCTATATTTCCTACTTTCCCCTGTGATTAGTTGTGGCCACAAGACTGAATTCTAGACAGCAGAATAGAAAAGTGTGTTATGTACCACTCTGGGCCTGGTCCACAGAACTTTCTCCCACCTGCTCCTCTACATTTTTTTTTCCTTCCAGTGATTTACAGTGTCATGTTGGAAGTCAAAGTAGAAGCTGACACAGACTCCATCTGAAAAGCGACATGGACAAGAGTCACTGCACCACCTTCTTTATCAATCCTGGGCTATTATTTAAGCAACCAGCGAACATTGTTATGGTTCCCATTATTATTATTATTAATATTATTATTATTATTATTATTATTATTGTCTTTTCGAGACAGGGTCTCCCTGTAGCCCCAGCTGTCTTGGAACTCACTCTGTAGACCAGGCTGGCCTTGAACTCACAAAGATCCACCTGCCTCTGCCTCCCAAGTGCTAGGATTAAAGGCGTGCGCCACCATGCCCGGCTCCACATTATTTCTATTGTTAGTGGGTTTGTAATATATCAGCTAGTGGAACATGACTTGACCTTGTATATAGTACCATTCACCGTTAATGTGGATAATGATAAAAGCAATTCCAGTTATAAATGTGGTCCCCTGATGCACTATCTGTGTTCAGTGCCTATACCTCAAAGTCTTGCTCAATACAGCCTTCCCAGATTTCTCTCAGCCTGACAAATTCGGCAGCCCACATTACACCTTTACACACACACAGCGGACCGGGAGAGCTACCCAAAGCTAGGCACTGGATATTGCTCATCTTTGACCATTAATTACTGCAGCCTGTCACATAGCAGATGTGGTTTGGCCTGTTTTTTTTCCACGGTGGGCCATGTAGAAAGCATGCATGAGAAAACACAGCACACAGACACATAGTATGGTATGAATCCAAGTACAGAATGGTGCTTTATTCAAATGAACGGATTATATAGGCAGTGTGACCTCACCTCCCAGGGTCCAATACCGGACCTTTGGGTGGTCACATCCCAATCTGGCTATGGGCATAGCCAGGGACCCTCACTTGTGTCTCTGGGAGGCGCTGGTTGGAATGCTAGCCCATGCATACCTAAACTCAGGTTGGGTTCTCCTACAAGCAGACACACAAGGAAAAACTGATCATTTGAAAAGAAGAGAAGAGCTAATTCCAGGCACTGTTACCTCCTCTGTATTTTGTGGCTGTAAATTCTAGAGCTGTGGTTATGTCGAGTTCTCATATTTCAAGCAAACACAGGATTGTTTGTTTTGTTTTATTTTGAGACAAGGCCTTGCTATGTGGTCCTGGATTTCCTTGAGCTCACGATCCTTCTGCCTCAGGCTCCTAATGCTGGGATTATAGACATTATATGTTACCACACCCAGCATACAACATTGCTTTTAAAGAAGAGTTTGGGTCTTGTTTGTAAGGGGTATTCCCGTAGTCTACTTCTGTCTTAGGACCAGAATTAGGGTAAGGATTCAATCATTCATTTCCTTCCCTCTCTCCCCCCTCCTAGTTTTTTCATTTTTTTGGAGCCAGAGCACAGGTCCTATGCATGCTAGCCATGTGCTGTACTAGGGAGCCACCTCCCCGTACTTTTAGCTTCTTTTTAAATAATCATTAATCATTTTTAAGTAATGAGGCTAGTTTGAAATTAATACAGAGAGATTTGCTATTTCTGGCCTTGATGATAACTGGATCTGAACATTTTTCTCACAAACCATCTTTTGATTGAAAACTTGCTTATCATCTAACATATATGAAAGAATGCATGAAATCTGATAGGAGGGGTCTTATGGGGAATTCAGATAGAGGAGGGGTCTAAATAAGATTAAGATGTATTGTATGAAAGGAACAAAAATTCAATAAAATTATAAATTGAGGAAAAGACAAACAAAATTTGCCTACCTGGGCTACACAGTGAGACCTAGGCCAGCCTAATCTACATAGTGAGACCATGTCAAAAAACAACCAAACAGGGGCTGGAGAGATGGCTCAGCAGTTAAGAGCACTGACTGCTCTTGCAGAGGACCCGGGTTTGATTCCCAGCACCCACACGGTGGCAAAGAACCATCTTTAACTCCAGTTCCAGGGGAATCCGACACCCTCTTCTAACCTCCACAGCATTGCAGGACATGGGTGCACCAACCTACATGCAGACAGTACACTCATACACATAAAAATAAAAAAGAAAAACCAAACAACCAAATAAACAGCTAGGTGTAGTGGTGCATGCCTTTAATCCTAGCACCCGGGAGGCAGAGGCAGGCGGATCTTTGTGAGTTCAAGGCCAGCCTGGTCTACAGAGTGAGTTCCAGGACAACTGGGGCTACAGGGAGACCCTGTCTCAAAAAGACCCCCCCCAAAACAACAAAAACAACCAAACAAAAAGGACAAATGAGTTGAACAGACCTTTCTCCAAAGAAGCGATGAAGATCACCAAGTTTATGAAACAATGCTAATATCAGGAGAAATGCAAATCAGAGTCATAGAGACAACATCGCAGCCACATAAAAAGATGAGAAATAGGAATGCCGGAAGGCATGGAGCGAAGGGTCTCGTGCAGTGTAAGTGAGAACACAGATTGGCCCAGACATTGTGGAAAACGATATGGGGATGACTGTAAAGGGGTAGAAAGAGAGCTGACTCCACAGAGCTCTCCACACATGCACTGTGGCACACGTCTGTCTGAAAACAATAATAACAAATAAAAAATTTAAAAAGAAATTTAAAAATAGAAGTACTATATAATCTAATAATGCTTCTCCAGAGTATATATTTGGGAAAATAGAATAAGTATCTCCCAAAGATGTCTGCATTCCCATGTTCATGTGGCATCCATGAACGGACAGATGCAACAGACCAGTCTTGATGCATATGTACACACCTGCACACATTTCCACACACAGATTATTATTCAGACTTTAAAGAGGGGATCCTACTATGTGCACTGTCACGAATGAATCCAGAAGACATTATGCTATGTGAATGAACCAATAAAGAGAAAACTCTATGATCTCACTTATAGGTGGAATCTAAAGAAACATTAAGAGAACACATAGAAGCAGACGGACTGATAAGGGGTAGAGAATAAGGGCACTGGGGACCCATAGATCAAAGGATGCGGAGATGCGGCTCCTTGGGATGAAAAAGTCTGGCGCTCATTACATAGCATAAGAATATTATTTTAGGGGCTGGAGAGATGGCTTAGCTGTTAAGAGTGACGACTGCTCTTGCAGAGGACCTGGGTTCGATTCCCAGCACCCACATGGCAGCTGAGAACAGTCTTTAACTCCAGTCCCAGGGGAATCTGACGCCCTCTTCTGACCTCCATGGCATTGCATGACACAGGTGCACCAACCTACATGCAGACAATACACTCATACACATAAAAAATAATAAATCAATAAAAATTTAAAAAGAATTATTTTACATTTTGGAAATTTGCTGAAAGACTAGGTCTTAGGTTCTTTTACAGCAAAAGAAAGGGAATAGAGGGGGGCTGGAGAGATGGCCTAGCGGTTAAGAGCGCCGACCGCTCTTACAGAGGACCCGGGTTCGATCCCCAGCACCCACATGGCGGCTGAGAACCGTCTGAAACTCCAATTCCAGGAGAACTCCAGTTCCAGGGGAATCCAAGACCCTCTTCTGACCTCCGCGGCATTGCACGACACGGGTGCACAGACTTGCATGCAGACAGTACATTCATACACATACAGAAATAAATAAAAATTAATAAAAAAAATAAAAAAAAAGAAAGGGAATAGTGAGATGGTGGATTAGCTAATTCAGCACTCTCTAGCAGCCTCTTCTCTGCATGCATGTCTATCAAAACATCATGCGGTGCATGCCATATACTGTCAAAGTCCGCTTCAGCTGTCAACTCCATACAACCCAGAGTCCCTCGGGAATAGGGAACCACAATGGAAGAGTTTCCTCCATGGGACTGGCCTGTAGCCATCTCAGTGGGGCATTTTCTTAATTGTTAATTGATGTAGGAAGGCTCAGCCCATCATGGGTGGTACCATCCCCAGGCAGGGGAAGCCGAGGCTGTGGGCAGAGGGTAACTGAGTAAGTCAGGAAGCAAGCCAGTAAGCAGCATTGCTCCATGCTCTCTGCTTCAGTACCTGCCTCCAAGTTCCTGCCTTGGGAATAGACGATGCACAGTATAATCTGTAAGCCCAATCAACCCTTCCTCCCAGGTTGCTTCTGCTCATGGTGTCTTAGCACAGCAACGGAGAAGCAAAGTTTGGCACACGTATACAATAAAAATGAGAAAACAGGAGACAAAGTCATAAAACTGTTTTCGATGTAGTCCACACGTTGGATTTAACAATGACTTTAAGGCAGCTGACACAAGTATGTTATTTTTTTATTTTTTTAAAAATTTATTTATTATTTTTTATGTGTATGAGTGTATTGGATGCATGTAGTTTGGTGCACCCGTATTGTGCAATGCCGCGGAGGTCAGAAGAGGGTGTCAGATTCCCCTGGAACTGGAGTTAAAGATGGTTCTTAGCCACCATGTGGGTGCTGGGAATTGAACCTGGGTCCTCTGCAAGAGCACTTGGCACTCTTAACCACTGAGCCATCTCTCCAGCCCCAACACCAGTATGTTCTAATAGGCAAAGTGATGATCTGAGTGTGAAGTTACAGATTAGAAACTACAAACCTTAACAAAACAACTGGACTCACATTCTGATTTTAAAATATATTATGGTGGGGCTGGAGAGATAGCCTAGGGGTTAAGAGTGCTGTCTGCTCTTGCAGAGGACTCAGGTTTGATCCCCAGCACCCACATGGTTGCTGAGAACCGTCTGTAACTCCAATTCCAGGAGAACTCCACTTCCAGGGGAATTCGACACCCTCTTCTGATCTCCGTGGCATTGCACGACATGGGTGCACAAACCTACTTGCAGACAGTACATTCATACACATAAATAAATAAATAAAATAAAATAAATTAAAAAAATAAAATATATTATGTCACTGTCATAGTGCCAGAATAAGGTCCCACATATAGATGAACCATAGAACTGAGATTCAGGAAGCAACCCTTGGATGTCAACAAGGTTTCCACCAATAGAAAAGAAGATGAGGCCACAGTGTTGAGACAACTGGACTGCCCCATGTGAAAGGTTGAAGCCGGACATTTTCTTCATATCACCCATCAACATTAACTCAAAGCGAATAAAAAGATAAATGTAATACGAAAACTATAAAACTGTTAGAAAAAAACATAAGAGTAAGTCTGCACAGCCTTGGTACAGGCAACATTTTCTTTAAGAGAATAAGATCACGAGCAATTGCTATCACGAAGTGCTAGACACCTCATAACTTATAAAGAAGAAAAATTGCTTTTTATGGTTCTGGAGGCTAGGTTCAAGACCAAGGCATCAGGACTGTCTGGTAATGGCTGTGGGCTGTTTTCAAGAAGGCTGGGCTCTTGTTGCCACATCTACACATGGTGGATGATTGAAAGGAAACAACAAACAAACAAACTAAGGCCTAGTTATGTCACTTGAGCCCTTTTATTTGGTGTAATCATTTCCCCGAAGGCCCCATCCCTTGTTAAGTTGCATCATGAACTGCGGAGGGATACAAACACTCAAACCATAGCATGAGCCAAGAAGGAAAACAAAATGCAGGAGGTGGGATTAGCTCACTGGGTAAAATGCGTGCTATGCAAGCCTGATGACCCGGGTTTAAATGCTGGATACATAGTACAAGTGTCTATACTCTCCATGGAGAAATTGAAGGACAGGACAAGAGAGTCCCCAGAAGCTGATGGGGCAGCTAGTCTGTGTGTGCAATCAAGAGCAGGAGGAGAGACCATGTCTCTATCAGGTGGAAGGCAATGTGTATCTTAGTTGTGCTCTGATCTCTACATGTGCCGTGACGCGTGTGCATACGGTTCTCCCTCCATCACTCTCATACACATTCATACACACACTCTTCATACACACACACACACACACACACACACACACACACACACAAATGTTTCAAGACAGCATCAAGAAGTAGAAAGGCAGCCCACAGAACTGGAAAAATGTAAGTCAGATAAGGAGCTTGTATCTAGAACAGAGAAGGAACGCTTACAGCTTAACAATGAAAAGACAATCTAATTTGAAACTGAGCAAAGAATCTGATTTTTTTTTCCAAAGAAGTTGCACAAATGACCCATGAAGATGGTCAACGTTATTAGTCATCAGCAAAATACATATCCACGCCAACTCGTAATGTTCAGCCCTTGTTCTCCATCTCTGAATATTCATTTTCACTGTGCTCAGGGCCACCCTGCCTCATTTGTCCCAAGGGCACCTTGCTCAACTCATAGACAGTGCATTTCCTAATATTTTGAGATCTTTTGTCTTTTTTTAAATTTTATTTATTCTTTATGTGTATGAATGTACTGTCTTGCATGCAGGTCTGTGCACCTGTGTCGTGCAGTGCCACAGAGGTCAGAAGAGGGCATCGGGTTCCCCAGTGGCTCTCGGCCGCTGTGTGGGTGCTAGGGATCGAACCCGGGTCCTCTGCAAGAGCAGCTGGTGCTCTTAACCGCTAGGCCATCTTTTGTCCAGGTCTGGGCTCACCATTCTGATTCCGTTAGTGGTTGTAAAGATCAGTGGCCTCAGTCCTGACAAGCCCAAATCTCTGGAAATGGGACTCATGGATCAATATTCCAACACTCCAAGGATGATTCCAGTGTGCAGTGAAGGACATGAGCCACCACCTCCCCATTTGTCCCTTAACAATATAAGCATTCTGATGCTGGAGAGGTGGCCTAGAGGTTAAGAGCGCTGACTGCTCTTTCAGAGGACCTGGGTTCGATCCCCAGCACCCACATGGCTGCTGAGAACCGTCTTTAACTCCAGTTCCAGGGGAATCCGACGCTGTCTTCTGACCTCCGCAGCATTGCATGACACGGGTGCACCAACCTTCATGCAGACAGTACATTCATACACATAAAAAGTAAATAAAATTTAAAAAAAAATCTTAAAAAAACAATATAAGCCTTCTAATTTCTTTAGTTTGGCTTCCCCTGCTGAGTGCCTCTCAGAAGCTAGAGTAGCTCTGATAGGATGGCTTCTCCTTCCGTAGAACTAGTTTTCATAGTTCTGTCTTCTGAGATGTAACGATCATTAAGTCTGCTGATGCTCAAATGAAGATATATCCCTAGTAGAGATGGGACTATGAGAAACGAAAATGTCTATCTCAGCCTTTTCTGTAATAGTCGTTATGGGATCCCTAGTACCTCAGAGTCTGCCTTAGTGATGATGGGGTCCCTGGGGTGTCGCCAGTGTGTTCACAAACAGTTCTTCAAGCTTCTGCATAGCATCAGCACCTTAGTTGTTGGCTCTCCTCCTGAGGGTTCTTTTGAGCCAGGCCCCATGCTCAGGTCTATGTCATGCTCTGTTCATATTCTGTAGGGTACAATCCATCAGATGAAGTTTATTATTTACAGGATATGAATTTATTCATATCAATCAGTCAAACTGGACGATAGAGTTATTTTCCTGAGAAATATCCTATGAGCTGAAAATGTATTGTGGATATTTTGTAAAATTTCCAGGCCCATTCTCGTTCTTCAGAGCTGCTGAATCTTTCCGTAGCACTTAGCATGTTATCCCAATCCAAAGACCTCAGAGCTGGGGGCAGAAACTATGACTAGAATAGCCATCTTGGGTTTAAACCTCAGACCCACAGTCCATTTTTGGCAAAGAAAAACCCACTCTGACTTTGGAGATGGGGCAGACCTAAGAGAGCATAGTGCACGTGTGTGTGTGTGTGTGTGTGTGTGTGTGTGTGTGTGTGTGTCAGGGTGGGGGAAGGATTACATTTTACTCATCAATGTATCATTGTGTTCTTTCTTTTTTTTCCCCATTTATTTATTTATTTACAAAATCTAGACCCATGTCCCCCCCCCCATTTCCCCCACCCCACCAGAGCTCATGTATTCTGCCAAACATGCTTTTCATCTCTTTCTCAGTCTTTCTCAATATTCTCCATGTGGAAGTTGACTGTTTTGAGCAGAAGTTCACTGTTTCAGTCAGTTCTTTGATGCAGTCCTTTCTGTTGTTGTTGTTGCTTCCAATATGCATCACTCCCAACTGCTTTGGACAAAAGCTCAAGGGGCCGTGCACAAGAAATACTTACAACTAGGTAATTGGCACTAGCATCCACAGATGAGGGATACCATTCGCTGTTTGTTTTTCTGGGTCATTGTGTTCTTTCATGTCAAACAGAGTGAACTTGTTGCAAAGCAGGTTATAAATAATGGGCGGATAGAACAGCTTCGACCAATTATGGCACAGGCAGAGAATTTCCTCGTGGTAGACAAAGAAGGACACGAACGTACACATTTAATCTAATCAGTCATGCTCTGAATCACAGCATAGGATGGGTTACCAGTGAATAGGTCTCATTTGGGCAACTTGTCTAAGTTCCAAATTAAGGACTTCTGTCACTGTGTAGAATGGTTCCTGGAATGAATTCTCATTTTCGTCTTATCCTTAGTCTTAACTTTTAAAGATCTTGGGTTTTAACATTGTCCATTTGTAAAAAGATCTTTTAAAGGGGTGAGAGATGTTAAGGCCATCCAGTCAGAGGGGCTTTGTCAAGTTGTCTCTTCTCTTCCACCTTTCCTTCTTTTTCACAAAACAGCCTACTGGTTAAAAGTATGAGCCAATGGCCTTGGCCCCTCACCTTATTTCTCTATGCTTGTCTTCTCCTCGGTGAAATGGCACCATAACATGTCCCTCACAGGGCGATCAGAAAGGTGAACTGAGTTGATCTATACGGAAACTGTTTAGAACAGTGCCTGGCCTTGTGAATAAGACCAGGTTTTGCTAAGGAGGACTCACGATGGTTTAGATCTTATATGACCCCCAGAGGCCCAAATATTGAAGGCTTGATCCTCAGCTTGGAGCCCTATTGGGACACAGGGGAAACTTCAGAATTGGATGGAGTAGGGGACAGTGGCTAGAGGGGGAAAGTTATGTCATAGAAAGAGATGGCAGAATGTTCTCTCTCTCTCTCTCTCTCTCTCTCTCTCTCTCTCTCTCTCTCTTCTCTCTCTGCTTCTTGGCTGCAGTGAGGTGAACCGTTTCCTCTACCAAGAACTCGTATCATTATGAGCTGCCTTGATATGGGCCCCAAAGCAGTAGGGACAGCCTGCCATGGCCTGAACTCTCCAAACCTTGAGCTACAAGAAACTTTTCCTCTTTTTTCTTTAAATTTTATTTTATTTATTTATTTATTTATTTATTTATTTATTTATTTATGTGTAAGAATGTACTGTCTGCATGTAGGTTTGTACACCCGTGTCGTGCAATGCCTCGGAGGTCAGAAGAGGGTATTGGATTCCCCTGGAACTGGAGCTCTCCTGGAATTGGAGTTACAGATGGTTCTCAGCCGCCATGTGGGTGCTGGGGATCGATCCCAGGTGCTCTTAACTGCTCGGCCATCTCTCCAGCCCGAAACTTTTCCTCTTTCTAGGTTGACTTATCTCACTCCTCTGTTCCTGCAGATACCTGGAAATCTGACCAACGTAGGAGTATTCCTGTTTAATAGAGAGATTAGGAAGCATAATGATATGCTGATTTGTAAGCCTCCAGGTGATGGGAATTTTATAGTCGAACTGTGATCCATGCAGCAAAAGTTTATCTGTTAACGAAGGTCATTTATAGCAGCACAACCATTAAGGACCTATACATCCATCTTTTCTTCCTCTGGTCTCTCCTGCCCTTTGTCCTCACATAGCTAGTGTGGTCTTTACCATGTAATTGTCATCATGTTGCTCCCTTACCTAAAATCTTGAAGATGAATAATGGGTTCAGTAATGATTATAGAGTTGGAAAGAAATGTTCAGAGTCAAAGAACAATGTCAAAGAAGAAAAAAAATAAGGTCATCCTTTGGGAGCTACATAGAGAACAGAGAGAGAGAGAGAGAGAGAGAGAGAGAGAGAGAGAGAGAGAGAGACAGGAGAAGATATTGAGAAGCTTGGCAAGACAGATATATGATGATAAAAGGGGCTTTTTTTTTGATAAAATGCTTTTTAAGACATGTTAAAAACGTTTACCATGACCTGGAAGGGCCATTTTGTGCTTGCATACCTTACTACATAGCTGGCCACTTATCGGACCTGTGGCCTGAAAAAGACCACGAGGAGGTGGCAGGTCTCAATTCCAGGAGTTCTGGGCAAGTCCAGAGCTTAGGACCAAAGGGAGGCCTTTCTCTTGGGATCTCCTCTCCCCTCTTGCCTACGACCGATGTCTCTTCCTCTCCTGCAGGTAAGTTTCACAGCCGTAGTGTCAACATTTAGGAGGCTGAGGCAAAAGAATCAGAGTTCAGGGACATCCTGGGCTACCTAGCACCCATGTCTTAAAAATGACTCATGTTCACTCAGGCTTTCTTGACGCCTATAGGCAGAGCTTTGGCCTTCCCTCTTCATCTCCTTCTTGTGAGAACCCAGGGCTTGGTGGACAAAGACCATGTTCTGTTCAGTCTCGTAATCCCAATATTTATACAATACATGGCAGAGCAATACATGGCTCTGGAATGAATGAACAGAGGTATGGAAGATTAGATGCAGCAGCCCCACCCATCCAGGGACTATCCAGGCATGCCTATGACGCCGTGTGAGGGTGTGTGCGGTGTAGGACTGGGAGGAGGAATGAGGCAGAAAGCAGGTGAGTGTTGACAGATGAAGGAGTTCAGATGGGCAGGTGTGGACCAGGTCATGAATAGCCCTCTGTGAACGTATTAGAAAACTGGGTTTTCATCTTAACAAGAGTGGAAAGAGTGGAAAGCCATCAAATGGGAATAACTTTGTCTAGTTGCTTCACAGTGACAACCTGAGTTGCAATGTGAGCAAAGGAGAACCAGTGTGCTGGGTCCTTTTCTCATCACTGTGACCAAATATCTGACAGGAAATAACTGAACGGCATAAAGGAGGGGATTCAGTGCACCAGAGTGGAGGAGGTAGTGTGGTGGGCGACTGGTGGTCAGAGACTCTGTGGTGGTAGGAGTATGCAGTGCGCAGACATTGCTTGCTACATGAGACCAGCCAGGAAGGGGGGGTGAGGAGAGAGAGAGAGAGAGAGAGAGAGAGAGAGAGAGAGAGAAACAAGAAGAGGAGGAGGAAGATGAGAATGAGGAGGATGAGGAGGAGAATGAGAATGAGGAGGATGAGGAGGAGAATGAGAATGATGATGATGAGGAGGAAGATGAGGATGAAGAAGATGAGGACAAGGAGAGTGAGGAGGAGGATGAGGTGGAGGAGGAGGTGGAGGAGGAAGATGATCATAAGGAGGAAGAGCAGGAGGAGGAGGGAAGGAGAGAAGAGAAGAAGGAACTCAGGTCAAAAGAGAGGCTTATTTATTTATTTATTTATTTATTTATTTGTATGAATGTACTGTCTGCATGTAGGTCTGTGCACCTGTGTCATGCAATGCCGCAGAGGGCAGAAGAGGGTGTCGGATTCCCTTGGAACTGGAGTTCTCCTGTAATTGGAGTTACAGATGGTTCTCAGCCACCATGTGGGTGCTGGGGATTGAACCCGGGTCCTCTGTAAGAGCAGTCGGTGCTCTTAACCACTAGGCCATCTCTCCAGCCCACGAGGCTCTTTTATAATGCTCATTGCTCACCCCTCATGTGATTCATTTCCTCCAGCTAGACGCCCCAACTTTTAAAGGTCCCACCAGTCTCTCATAATAGTGCCACCACCTCAGAAACAGGTGAGCTTATGAAGGATGTTTTACATTCAAACCTCAATGGGGAAGGAAATAGGATTAGTCCTCCGGAGGCCTGTTAGCTTCTGTGAAGGTACAAATTAAAGATGCTATCTGTGGCAATATCCTCATCGTGGATGAGGATCGTGAGCATGTGAGCCAAGGCTCTCAGACAAGAAGGGTTAAGGAGGCATAGTTGTGAAAGACTCTCTGACCTTCTGTGAGTGTGGCTGCATTCGGAGGCTGAGGGAGGTGCCGTTCGGCAGAACCTGTAGGTCAAGGCATGGGATAATTGGTAAGACAACTGGGTCCCAGTTGCAAACATTGTGCCTCAGATCTTAGCTGTCCTGGGTCAAATTTTTGCAGGAAAGCAGGGTACAGCATCCAGATGCAGCATAAATGCAGATTCTGAAATGGAAATCTATCCTTTCAGGATAGAGCTATTCTTTGATTTTATGATGATATCACAGCCCAGTAAACCCATCTTAAGCTGAAAATACTGCATGTTGAAAGTTAGGTATTTAACACACTTAAGTTAACGAATATCATAGCCAAGCCCAGCCAACTTTAAACATGTTCAGAATACTAGCATTAGCCACAACTGGACAAAACCACCTAACACAAAGCTTTCTTTACAAGAAAGTGTTGATATCTCATGTAATTTATTAAATACCACAGCAAAAGTGAAACGCAGAATTGTTGCATGGGAACATTTCCAAAATACCACCATAAAGTTGAAAAACCATCCCAAGTTGAACCATTGTGCCACAGATCACTTGTGTTTGGGGAGGGGTCCAGGGTGAGGGTCTTCAGACACGAAAGTGCTCACGGGGCTGGAGAGATGGTTCAGTGGTTAAGAGCACTGACTATTCTGGCCTCTGTGTGGAATCACATTCATGTGGCAGGGAAAATGCTCATACATATAAAAATAAATCTGCCTTCCTCCCCGCAAACTTCAAATTGCCCAAGTCTCTCTGAGATTTTCAAGAGGACCAATCTGGGCTTAGAGCCGTTGTTACCTGGATCTTCATTCTTTTTTTTTTTTTTTTTAAATTTATTTATTTATTTTTGTATGTGTATAAATGTACTGTCTGCATGCAAGTCTGTGCACCTGTGTCGTGCAATGCCGCGGAGGTCAGAAGAGGGTGTCGGATTCCCCTGGAACTGGAGTTCTCCTGGAATTGGAGTTTCAGACGGTTCTCAGCCGCCATGTGGGTGCTGGGGATCGAACCCGGGTCCTCTGCAAGAGCGGTCGGCACTCTTAACCGCTATAGGCCATCTCTCCAGCCCCCTGGATCTTCATTCTTAACCTTGGAAAGTGAGGATGCGCTTCCCACACCTCTTGAGATGCTGGTGATGAAGGCTGCCCTTTCTCCTTTTGAGATAAAGTCTCATTCCCCAGCTGAGGCCTTGCCTAAAACTCACTATGTACCTCAGGCTGGCCTTGAACTCATAGCAGGCTTCCTGTCTTGGCCTCGTCAGTGCTAAGATTGCAACATGCGTCCAAGGCCGCCCTTTTTAAACTCAGGGCTGTTTGAGAAGCTTCCCAGGCGGGAAGTTCGAGGAAAAGCCTTGTTGCTTGGAAGCTGAGTTCCCCAGGGAAGGAAGCATCCTCTTGCAATTTCTTTGGGAGGCTCCAAGGCCTTGATGACTCAGCAAGCCCCCCAGCACCTGGTGAACCCACTTCCTGTTTGGACTCTGTCTGGCGAGGCCTTGGCTTGCTCTTGACTGGGCCTCTTGCTCCTTTCCCTGCCGTTGCTCCTGCTGGGGAGTTTCATACATTCTTGCTTTTTGCTGGTGCCTTCCTACTTATTATTATTTTTTGTTGTTGTTTTGAGACAGGGTCTCCCTGTAGCCCCAGCTGGCCTGGAACTCACTCTGTAGACCAGGCTGGCCTTGAACTCACAGAGATCCGCCTGCCTCTGCCTCCCAAGTACTGGGATTAAAGGAGTGGGCCACCATGCCTCGCAAACATCAATGTTTTCACACCAAGAGTCGAACCCGGGCTGCCTGGGTCTAATCCTATTCAGGGATCTTGAAGATTCTTGACATGCTGGCTGAAGGATCGCAGTATCTGAAGGATTTGGGTGGGAGTTCTGCCTCCCAGCACGGTCTCCTCCCGACTGCCATACCGAATCAGTTATCTCTACCAGATCTTAATTCAGATTAAGATCTCCACCCTATGAGCAAGAAATAGGTAGAACTTGTGTAACATTGCTCAAACGCCTTCTGGTTATGCTGTCTGAGGGTGGTGGTACGGATTATCTGTTCTACGAAAAAGAACTTATTAATCAAATCAACCAAGAGTTAAAAGAAGGGATGGGTTGTAAAGTCTCCTGTAGTGAACAGGAAATGGAAGGTTTGAATAAGGGGGACCAAAACTTCGAGGAGTTGGGTCCAGGAAGGTGTGAAAACGGCTTTACTTGTTTGTTAATTTAGATATTGGCTTTCCTGGCCTTCAGTCCATATATATATATATATATATATATATATATATATATATATTCTCTCAGAATCCCTCATTCTATTCCTTTCTAAGGCACCCGCAGCCTTACAGGATACAGAGGTTTGTCCTCAGCGGGAAGAGTTCTCTCTGGGACCATTGAGCTGAAACAGCCAACACTAGATCCAGAGGATAAAACACGTGATAGCCTCAGATGAGTAAGGAAACCCGCTCACCTGGAATGCAGGGTGGGAGCGACAGTTAGTGCTTCTCCTACCAAGTTTGGGAAGCTTCTGGGGCACATGACGGTAAGCAGGCAAGTGGATGGGAGCCCCAGGTTGTGCCAGGGACTTGCAGCCAAGCAGTTGGATGAAGTGGAGAAGTCAGGTAGGGAGGGACGAGCAGGTACCTTTGGGAGGTGGGTTCCAGTCGGAGGAAGTGGATCATCGAGGGGTGGGCATTGAAGGGTCCTCTACCAGAACAACCAGTGCTCCGAACTGCTGAGCCATCTCTCCAACTCCATTATTTCTCCTGTTGTTGTGACCAAATACCTGATGAGAAGCCACTTAAGAGAGGAGGGATTCATTTTGGCTCATTGTTTGAGGGGATCCAGGTCATCATGGTGGGGAGGGGAGGGCAGTAAGAGCTGGTTACATCGTGGTTGCCATCAAGAGGTAGAGAGTTTCAGTCTGAAGCAGGGCAGGGCTATACCCTTCGAAACCCACCTCTCAATGATTCACTTCCTGCAACTGGACCCCATCTCCTCAAGGTACCACGATTTTCCCCAAAAGTGCTACCAGCTGTGAACCAAAGGTTTAAATGCATGAGACTGTGGGATCTTTTACATTCAGATCATAATAAATGTCGTGACTGGGAGCGGAGGATTTCCCTGGCTGAACATGGGGCTTGCCTAGCACAGGGTGACTGTGGCTAGACCTGGGAGGGTTGTGGAATGGAAAAGGAGAACAAAGTGGTTGAGTTGACCCTTCTCCACCAGCTGGAACACCTACCCCTGTTGATGCCCAATGCAATCCCAATGCAGTTTGGTATTGCTGATTGTTTTATTTCTTGGTTTGACAAGGAGTATCAATTGTATCCTTAGGCCACTCTGAAACAAGATACGTGTCTCCAAATAGCAGACCAACACCAGAACACCATCTTTCTTTTATTTCTTCCCACTCTTAAAAAGTGCATTTTGGGGCTGGCGAGATGGCTCAGTGGTTAAGAGCATTTTCTGTTCTTGCAGAGGACCTGGGTTAAGTTCCCAGCACCCACATAGTGGCTCACAACCATCTATAACTCCAATTCCAAGTGATCCACTGCCCTCTTCTGGACACCAGACACCCATGTGGTATACATACATACATACATACATACATGCATACATACATACATACAGGCAAATGCACACACATAAAATACAAATAAGGAAATCTTCAAGAGTGCAGGTCCTTCTTGTCAAGGGCCTCTGGGGTTCCATGATGCTTCAAGCTCTTTATGAACGGAACAAAGAGAATAACAGAAAAGTTATAGTTTCAAAGATCTGGGGAATGGGAAGGACGGCAAAGTGGCAATAAGGTTGGAGAATGCAGTGGTCCCCTGCTGTCTGTGGAAGAAGGCTTCCATATCATTGACAGATGTTCAAATCCATGATAGAAAATATTGTAGTATTTGTATGGAACCCGTAGTCATTCTCCCATATACTTTGTTAGTTCCGGGTAGTCATACCCAGAACAGCGGCAATGCTGTGTGAATAGATGGTAGGCTGTGCTGTGTAAGCTATAATGATAATAAAAAGTCTACACAGTTAGTACAGATGCATTGTCCCCAAATAGTGTAAAAAGCCCTTTATTAGCAAGTATTAATTATACAAAATGATGAGTTTCACTGTGAAATCTTCATAGACATGGTTAATGTGTTTTGGTTTTCTTTGTTCTTTATTGAAATTTGGTGAATATCATACAATATATATATTTTTATCTCATTTAGACCCCCTCCTCTATCTGTAGTCCCTTCCTTAGCTCCCCCTGCCAGATTTCATGTACATTATCATAGATATCAAGGCCTGCCAAGTCAAGTCTGTATCCCCAAATGTCTTTTGGTGTGCATCCATCTACTGGAGCCTGGTTAACTTATCTAACATCACACCCTTAAAGAAAACCAACTCTCCTTCTCCTAGTAGATATGGGTTGCCAATAGTTTCTCAGTTAAGGTCGGGGTTTCTTACCCACTTTCCCGCTCCTCTGCTGGGATTTTGTCTGGCTTGAGCTTCCATGTGTCTTGTGGATGCTATTTCTGTGGCTGTGAGTTCATATGAGTAACTTTCCAGCTGTTTGGGAAACTCTGCTTCCTAGTGGTCATTAACCACCTCTGAGTCTTACAATCTTTCCATTACTTCTTCTGCAATAGTCCCTGAACCTTGGGTGATATAGGTGCCCTGTTCAGGGATAAGCAGTCTGCAGTCTTTTATTCTTGGCACTTTGGCCTGTTAGTTGTGGATTTCTGGGTTAATGGGTAATGACCATTGGTTGCATGACGAAGTTTTGCTGGTGAGAACTGACAGATGCATTTATATTCTTCCACCCACCATTCTTCTATGTTCCCTGAGCCTTGGGTGCTGCATTGTGGATGTGTCACTTAGGGTGGGATAACTCACAGACACTTATTTTCTGTGTCTGATCAGTTGTGGAACTTTGTAATAGTTGCAAAAAGAAGCTTCGTTGATGAGTGGTGAAAAGTACACTTTCTGTAAATTTAAGGGTAGGCATATGTCAAACATAAGCTTTTCTCCAGGATCTGTGACCTTTCCAGCCATGTGTATTTGGCTGTGTTTATAGTACCACACATGAGTTCCCTACTATTGAACAGACCTTAAATCCAACTGGATAGCTATTGTTGGCCCCCCCCCAAGATAAAAGTGCCACTACTATACCAGTAGAGATTATTCCCTGGGCTGGTCACTGTTGTGGTTCATAGACTTTACAGCTGGATGGAATCACTGATTGATTTCTTTTTCCCTTGGCTGTTTGCATAGTATCAGAAGATGTTATGCAACTAGTCCTCAGGGAGGAGTCTTTCAAGTCCATTCCAGCTTGATTATTTCAAGTCCTGTGTCCAAAGTATGTCATGTCTTTGGCAATAGGGTTTTATCTTCAAGTTTCTCTGGAGGCAATCAAGGACTGCTAGCAATAGCCTGTGCTATTTTGGAAGTCCCTTGAACTACCGTGAACAATTCAAAGGGAGATTTCCCAGCCTGGCAGTTTTTTTTTTGGTGTTGTTGTTATTTAGCCTTCAGCTATACACAGGCACTCATCTGTATATATGTGTATATATATATATATGAGTACATATATATTTTATTTATATATGTGTATATATTTATATATTTATATATGTGTATACATGAGTACATATATATTTTATTTATATATGTGTATATATTTATATATTTATATATGTGTATACATGAGTACATATATATTTTATTACATAGTTTATGTATCATATTATACATACTATATTATATGTGTATACACACTATATTATACATATATACACTATATGTGTGTACATAATATGTGTATTTTTCAGTGGGGTTTTGAACTAATGTATTTCCCTCTATTGTTTCATACCCCCTACACCTTATTTCTCTTCCCTCTCTCCCCCTGTACGCCCTTCCCTATTCCCTCTCCAGTTAAAGTATTCTCCTTTCCCCCTTGATAACACCTATTTCCACTATCCCTCCCATCTCAGGCTTCTTCCTGCCCTTACCCCTATGGTTAATTTCTTTCATGTCCATTTTCCTGGCACCTGCAGTTATATCAGTATATTTACTCACATATAAGTATTTGGAGCAAAGCTCCACAAATGAGAGAGAACATATGTCACTTTTTTTTTTGAGTCTGTGTTACTTCACTTAGTATAACAGCTTTGAGTTCTATCCATTTATCTGCAGATTTCATGATTTCCTCTTTCTTTACTGCCAAATAGAACTCCATTGTGTAAATAAATGTACCACATTTTTCACTATCCATTCATCAGTTGAGGGACAGTGGGTTGTTTCCATTTCCTAGCTATCATAAAAAGAGAAGGAAAAAATGTAGCTGAGCAAGTATCTCTGTAGCAGGCTGAGTACTTTGGGTATATGCCCAGGAGTGGTATAACTGGATCAGATGGTAGATTGATTTATTTTCAGTTTTTAAAGAATTCTCCTCACTGATTTCCACAGTGGCTGCAGCAGTTTGCAATCCCGCAGCAGTGAATGAGCGTTCTCCTTTCCCCACATCCTCACCAGCATTTAGTATCATTTGTTCTCTTGATCTTAGTCTGACTGGGGTAAGATGGAATCTTAGGGCAGTTTTGATTTGCCTTTCCCTAATTACTAAGGATGTTGAACATTTTTAAAGGTCTTTCTCAGCCATTTTTATTTCTTCTTTTGAGAGCTCTTGGTTCAGAACTGTAGCCCATCTTTAAATTTGTCTTATATTTTCTTGATTTTTGTTTTTTGAGTTCTATGTGTATTCTGGAAATAGACCTCTATGAATGTACAGCTGGTCACAATTCTTTCCCACTCTATGGCTTTTTCTTCACTTGACTGCTTGTTTCCTTTGCTGTACGGAAGCTTTTAAGTTTCATGAGGTCCCATTTGTCAATGTTGACCTTATTTCCGAGTGACTGATGTCCGATTTAGAAAGTCTTTTTCCGCCCATATATCTGGTAGGGTACTGCCTCTGTTTTCTCCTAACAGCTACAGAGTTTCAGGTTTCACACTGAGGTCATTGATGCATTTGGAATTGATTTGAATAAAGCACTTTGATCATCTTAATTCCCCTCCCACTTCTCTCTTAACTCCTCACCCCTCTCTAGGACCCCTTCCTCTTCTCTAATAGTTCTCCTTTCTTGCCTTTTCTCTCTGCATTTTACATATGAGTGAAAACGCATGACACTTGTTTTCCCAAGTCTGGCTTATTAGCTGAAGAAGATAATCTCCAATTCCATCCATGTTCATGCAAATGACATAATTTCATTCTTTTTTGTTTGAAACAGGGTCTCCCTGTAGCCCCAGCTAACCTAGAACTCCTTAAGTAGATCAGGCTGGCCTTGATTTTATAGAGATCTGTCTGCCTCTCCCTCTGAGTGCTGGGATTAAAGGCATGTAGCAACATGTGCCAAGCATAATTTCATTCTTATAACGGTTGAATAACACCTCTATTTGTGTGTGTGTGTGTGTGTATGTGTTTGATCTTTTTGATCTTTTTGAGACAGGGTCTACCTTTAGTACCAGTTGGCCTGGAGCTCACTATGTAGACCAGGCTGGCCTTGAACTCACAGAGATCCACCTGCCTCTGCCTCCCGAGTGCTGGGATTAAAGGAGTGCACCATCATGCCTGGCAAACTTTTTTTTTTGTCTGTGTGTGATTTTTTTTTTAATTTTTTAAATTTTATTTATTTCTGTATGTGTATGAATGTACTGTCTGCATGCAAGTCTGTGCACCCGTGTCGTGCAATGCCATGGAGGTCAGAAGAGGGTCTCGGATTCCCCTGGAACTGGAGTTCTCTTGGAATTGGAGTTACAGACAGTTCTCAGCCACCATGTGGGTGCTGGGGATCGAACCCGGGTCCTCTGCAAGAGCAGTCGGTGCTCTTAACCGCTAGGCTATCTCTCCAGTGTGTGGTTTTTTAAATCTATCCATTTGTTGATGGGCATGTAGACTGATGACACATCTTGGGTATTGTGAGTAGTGGTGTGATAAACTCAAGAAGGCAGGGCTTTTAGCTTCATTTCTGCAGCTGTGATAAAATACCAGGAAGAAAAACAACTTAGAGACCAAAGGGTTTATTCTACTTGCAATACCAGTTACAGTCTATCAGTGAGTACAAGTAAAAAGGTCTTTTTTTTAATTTTTGAGAATTTCATACATGTATACAACGAAATATGATCATATCTCTCCTTCCATTTCTGCCCTCCAATTTCCCCTCTACTCTCCCCCGCATGCCATCTAGGAACCTCAAATCTCTTTCTTTTGATAACTCACTGAATCTATTTAGCGCTGGCCGTAGGTGCATGGGGTGGGGTCATTCACTGGCATATGGGAGACCGATCAGTGGCCACGGCCTCAAAACAGAATGATTCTACTTCCCCCAGTAACTACCCATTGCCAGTAGTCCCCAGTAAGGAGTGGGGCTGCAGTTGTCCACCTCGTCTATGCTGGAATCTTGCCTGTATTGGTCTCGTATAGGTTTTGTGCAGTAACCATAGTGCTGTGAGTTCATGATGGTGGTGGCCACGGCATGCCGAGACGACACCATTTCACTGCACTTCCTCCCTATCTTCAGCTCTTCCAGACTTTCCACCTCCTCTTCTGAGTTGTTGCCGAATGTTGGTAGTGGTGGGTTAACAGGTCTACACTCAGCTTACAGTCAACCTTGACCAGTTATGTATCTCTCCACTGACTTCTGTCCACTAGGAAAAGAAACTTCTATGACTAAGGTTAAGAGCATTCCAGGCTGGGCGTGGTGGCGCACACGTTTGATCCCAGCACTCCTTGGGAGGCAGAGGAAGGCGGATCTCTGTGAGTTCAAGGCCAGCCTGGTCTACATAGTGAGTTCCAGGCTAGCTGGGGCTACAGGGAGACCCTGTCTCAAAAAGACCAAAAAAGAAAAGCATTCCATGTCGATGGGTATAAGCATACATATTTACAAGGCAATTTGACTGCAAGACTATTTAGCAGAATAACAATAGCAGGTTCTTGCAGGTTCTATCTTAGAGCCTATCACCTCTGTCATTGCAAGGTTTTGACCAGGGTTGTAGAACCAGGCAGGAAATCCTCTCCTGTAGAGCAGCCCCCCAATCCAATCAGAAGGCAATTGGTTGCTCCATAACCATCATACCACTATTGCACCACTAAGCACGTCTTGCCCGGCAGGTTGGTATTACAGTGTGTAGGGTCCAGTGCTAGGCAAGACCATTGGTGATTTCTCTGCCTCAGCAGCCTTCCAGGCACCTTCTTGCACTATGGAAACCAGCCATCAGGGAGGAACTTTAGGTTCGAGACTGATTTCTGTATCTCCTGCAGCCAGTGAGTGTGTGCTGTCTTCATATAGGACGTTTAATGTAGTTACGATGGGTAACCGAGGGCACTGGCAGTGGTCTGTATTGTTTCGGAGACTTCTGGGCCTCCCTGGCTGATAACTCAGAGGGAGGTATCCCGCACCTCGTGCTATGATTTTCATTTAATAACCCATGTCTTCTGGCAGCAACCTTGTTCACCCATACAGGGCAATGCCATTCAAAGCCTACTCTCCTTCCCTTTTTTGGGGAGTATTTTTGATACAGGGTCTCCCTGTATCCCCAGCTGGCCTGGAACTCACTATGCAGACCTGGATGGCCTTGAACTCACAGAGATCCACCTGTTTCTGACTCCCAAGGAGTGCTATGATTGAAGGTGTGTGCCATCACACCCGGCATCCTTTTGCTTTTGAGGTGTTTGGTTTTTTTTTCTTTTTTTTTTTTTCATTTTGAGACAGGGTCTCCCTGTAGCCCCAGCTGTCCTGGAACTCGCTATGTAGGCCAGGCTGGCCTTGAACTCACAAAGATCCACCTGCTTCTACCTCCCGAGCACTAGGATTAAAGGCGTGCGCCATCACGCCTGGCTTGTCACTAGTATTCTGCTTTAATACTTTAAAAGCTTTTATTATCTTTATTTCATGCATATGCGTGTATAACCTGCAAGTATGCAAGTGCACTCATGGTGTCCAGTGACCATGGAGGTCAGAAGAGGACACTGGATTCCCTGGAACTGGAGTTGTTAGTTGCCATGTGGGGCCGGGAATCGAACCTAGGTCTTCTGCAAGAGCAGCCAGTGCTCTTAACCACTGAGCCATCTCTCTAGCCCCACTACCTCAATACTTTTGTTTACCTTTCATTTACTATTCTCCTTTCCTTAACATGCCCCACCCCAATACGCCCCTTTCTACTTTCTTGGCCTTCACGTGTGGAAGCTAAAGATCTGCATAAGAGAAAGAAATATTTGGTATTTGTGTTTGGGGGTTAGAGTTACCTCAATCAGTATAATTTTTTTCAGTTCTATCCATTTTATTTGCAAACTTGATGATTTCATTTTCATTTATACCTTAGTAATATTCCATTGTGTATATGTATCACATTCTTCTTATCCATTCATTAGTTGATGGACATCTAGGCTGATTCCATTTTCTAAATATTGTGAACAAAGCAGTACTGGACACCAGTGGGCAAGTGTCTCTGTAGTAGGATTAAAAAACACACAAAAAACAACTATTGGGTATTTGCCCAGGAGTGGTGTAGTGGGGTCATAAGGAAATTCTACTTCTAGCTTTTTTTGAGAAAGAATCCTCTAGACTGGTTTCCAAATTGGCTGAACTTGTTTAGACTCCCTCCAATCATGTATGAGAGTTCTCTTTTGCCACACCAACTTTTGCTGTCATTTGTAGTCTTTGAGGATGGTCATTTTGACTTGTGTGAGAGGGGATCCTAAAATAGTTTTAATTTGCATTTCCTTTAATTTTAACAGATAGTTTTGCTGGCTATAATAGTCTGGACTGACAGTTGTAGTCTTTCAGAACATGAAGTATGTCTTTTCAGATCCTAGCTTTAAAAGTTTCTGTCAAAAAATTAGGTGTTCTCCTGATGGGCCTACCTTTATAAATGACCGAAGCTTTCAGTAGTCATTCTTTAGTCTGCATTTTTAATGTTCCAACTATTAGATGTCTTGAGAAGCTTCTTTTCCTGGTCTTATTTGGAGTTTTCAGACTGTACCTGGATGGGTATCTCTTTCTCTAGATATGGAAAATTTCTTCTATAACTTTATTGAAGATACAGCCCGTGCCTTTGGTATGGTATTCTCATTCTTCTATGTCTGTAATCCAAAATTAGGTCCTTTCTTATGGTGTCCCAAAGCCGTCCATGTTCTGTTCAAAGATTTAAATACATTTATCACTGACTTTTACCGAGAGATTGAATTCCTGTACTTTGTCTTCCAGCTCTGATGTTCTGTGATCCACACGATCCATTCTGTTGGTAAAGACATTATACTAAAGCTTTTATTTATCTTAGTGAATTTTAAATTTCCAGTCGCATTTCAGTTTGGCTTTTTATCAGTCATTCTATCTCTATTGAATTCTGGTTTTGTATCTTGCATCCTTATTTCATTCATTTCTTTGTTTTTGTTGTTGTTGTTGTTCTCTAGCCATATATTCCTGTCTTCTTTGAGTTGTTTGAACATAGTGATGATCATCCTTTTGAATTCTTTATCTGGAAGTCCTTCAAAATCTTTGTCCTTGGTGTCATTATTATGGGGTTAATAATTTTTGGAGGAGACATGCCTTGGATGTTGCTTCTGCTTTTGTGCCAGGACTTGCACATCTGGAGTTAGTTTGTTGAGTGGAAGTGCAAGCATGGGGGACTGTTTACCTGTTGTTGTGGGAGCTAGGGCTGAGTGGTCAGAGCCTGGGGCTTTACCTGTTGGCAGCAGGAGCTGGGTATTCAAGGGAAGTTTGGGATGAGTGGTCAGGGCTGGAAAAGCCCTTACTTATTGGCACTTGGGAGCCAGACAGGCAGAAAGTTTGTGATGTCAATGATGTCAATGACATTTTGATAGGGGTCTCCTTGGATTTGTAGACTGTATAAACATTTATAGAGAATGACAAAGAATTCAAAAGAACTATGTTCAAACAACTCAAAGAAGGCATGAATATACTATAAGAAAACACAAACAAAGAAATAAGGAAGTCAATGTAAGACACAAAAACATAATTCAATGAAAGGGATAGAATGATTAATAAAACACCAAACTGAAACATCTCTCATATTATTTCAGTAACATGCTGTCATAAAAAGTACTGGTTCTGCCAAGCCATGAACATGGGAGGACTTTCAAACTTTTAATTACCTTCTTTAATTTCTTTCTTCAGTGTTTTATAGTTTTGTTTTAAATCTTATTTATTCAAGAACTTAATACAATGAATTTTGATTATATTCAGAGCCCTCCCCCATCTTTACCACCCCTCCCCCAAGTTCGTGTCTTCTATTTGCAAATGAAAAACCCCATTAATCTTACATAAAACACTTGAGCTGGATGCCAGAAAAATCATATCTCATTAGAGTAACAATGATCTAGAATTCTTACACTCAGGTGTGCCAAAGTAAGGCCACTCCCCTTCTTCTGTATATGGCTTTGGGTCAGAATATGCCCAGGTTTCTTGGAACGGCATTTTCACTGTTAATTTCTATTTCTCGTACACATTGCTTAGGAATGCCATGTAGGAATTTCTCTTTTTCTCAGTGGTCAGAAGCACTTGGTTTCCTTCATCAAAGTTCGTTGTTCACAGCCCTCGCATGCACGTTACACTTTGCTGTTTCCAATCCTCACTTAGCACAATGACCCCACTGTGGACCAAAGCATTCTTCAACAGGTCAGTTACCCTCAGGGTTTTACTGTGGCTAAAAGCAGAAGTCAGGTCCTCACAGCAGGCAGCCATTAGCTCACAGACCTGCAATCGCTGAGTGGCAGCTGGGGGGCTTCCCAGCCTCACAGGAGAGCTTTACACCAGTGTCCTCTAGTTCAGTTTTTGTGGCCTCCTGGCATTCCTAGTGTTGCTGAGGACTGCAGCCAGCTCTTGACAGTCACTGGCTGACGATCATGGCCAGCCGATCACGGGTGCCATCAGGGTACGTGGGTGAGCAGTCCAGCTCAGCTCCGCCCTGATGTTTTGTGGGAGCGGCTAGGCTGGTGTGGTTCTACCATTTCATGTGGGCAGCCACGGTGGGACCACCCTGATGGTATGTGTTGCTTCCACCTTGGTTCCCCAGTTATTATCCCTCTTATTTGCCAACTCCTGAGTTCAGAATTTTGAGATCAATCTAGAAAGCATCAAGATTCTTTTTTTTTTATAATTTTAAAAATTTTGTTTATTTATTTATTTTATGTGCATGAGTGTACTGTCTGCATGTAGGTTTGTGCACCCGTGTCGCGCAATGCCGTGGAAGTCAGAAGAGGGCGTCGGATTCCCCTGGAACTGGAGCCAAAGACGGTTCTCAGCCGCCATGTGGGTGCCGGGAATCGAACCCGGGTCCTCTACAAGAGTGGTCGGTGCTCCCAACCGCTAGGCCATTCTTAATGAAGAGGCCTGGAGTCACATTTCGAGGTGTTTGTGCCAAGAGTCCATCACTGCTGTTGCTCAGACAGTGAAGCCATTTTGGCTCTCTAGTTATTTTCCTTTTAATTGCCAGATCCTGTGTTCAAATTTTTCGAGATCAATATAAAAACCCCCATGGCCAGGTAAATATCCATTTTATGCGCAAAAGTTCTTTACATATTCCATCTGATGAATTCAGTCCCTTGAAATCTGGCGCAGACTGGACCTTGAGGCTAACTGTCCAGGGCACACCTCATTCCACCCCTATTTTTCAGCTTGGTGTAGATTTGTTTTAGAGTTCTTTTGTCTCCATGGTAGGATTTATTTTTAAGTATTTTATTATTATTATTTTAAGCTATTGCGAATGTCATTATTCTTCTGATTTCTTTCTTTCTGGGTTCATTTTCAGTATATAAAAAAGCAACTGATCTTTATATGTTGATTTTGCAGCTCTCTATTTTCCCGAAAAAATTATATATATATATATAAATATATAATGTGGGGCTGGAAAGATGGCTCTGTGGTTAAGTGGTTAAGAGCACTGGCTGGTCTTGCAGAGGACCCGGGTTCGATTCCCAGCACCCACGTGGCAGCTAACCATCCAGTTCCAGGGTATCTGATGCCCTCTTCTGACCTCCACAGGCATTGCACAACATGGGTGCACTTACACACATGCAGGCAATACACTCGTCACAATAAAATAAAAATAATAAATAAAATATAAATTAAAAAAAAGTCATGTCTAATAGTCTTTAGTGGGTCTTCTAAGTACATGATTATATCATCTGCAAATAGGGATAATTTACTTTCTTCTTTCCTTATTTGTATCTCTTACATTTCTTTTGCTTTATTGTTCTGGTTAAGAATTCAAGTACTGGGTTGGGAGAAAGGCTACTTCTTCCTGCTTTTAGAGGAAGTGCTTTTATCTTTTCCTCATTCAGAATAATGTTGCCTATCAACTTGTTGGATGTAGCCCTTACCATGTGTGGTATGATGGAATGTTGAATTTTGTCAAAGGTTTTCTTGACAGTTGAGATGATCATGTGATTTTTGTCCTAGCTTCTGCTTGGGTACCGTATAACATTTATTGACTTGTGCATTTTGAACTGTCTTGATCATGCTGTATGATTTTCATTTAGTTATTTAAATTTAAATTAAAAAATGTTTAAATTTTATGTGTATATATTGTTTTGTGTATGTGTATGAGCATATGATT
This sequence comes from Rhizomys pruinosus, assembly GCA_009823505.1. Lineage (NCBI taxonomy): Eukaryota > Metazoa > Chordata > Mammalia > Rodentia > Spalacidae > Rhizomys > Rhizomys pruinosus. Next base: position 1,672,977 of record VZQC01005224.1, read on the forward strand.
TAAAAATATGCATGGATTCTATTGAGGATTTTTGCATCTATATTAGTCACATTAATTGGTCTGTAGTTTTCTTTTTTGATTATGTTCTTTCCTGGTTTTGGTATGGGGATGATACTGGCTCCATAAAATAAGTTTGGAAATATTTCTTCCCTTTCTATTTTATGAAAAAGATTGAAGTGTATATGTGTTAGTTCTGCTTTAAAGGTTATTTATTTGATGTCTCTATGATTTTGAAATATAGGTACTAATATCTATAAACTTTCCTCTCAGAACTGCCTCTGCTGTAGCTTACAGATTCTGATGTGTCACAATTCCATTTTCATTTGTTTCTAGGTATTCAAAATTTTCTTCAATAACTCACTGATGGTTCAAAGATGCATTGTTTGATCTCCGTGTATATATATCTTCTCTGCAGTTTCTCTTGCTTTTGATTTTTAGTTTCATTTTATTGTGATCTGATAAGGTACAAGAAATTACTTCAATTTCTTTTTAGTCAAGATACAGATTTTTTTTTTCTAGTTTTTGTGTCTGTTTTCTTTAGGCTTACTTGAACATTTTTTCAGAATTCTATTTTCATTTATCCGTCATGTTTGTTTTATTTGTTCCCCCACATTATAAGTTTTTGATTTTACATTTTTATATTGCATTTTACATTTTTATATTATTCATCACAGTAAATTATTGTAGCTATTTTTTATTTTTGTCTTTCTATAGCCCCAGCTGGCCTGGAACTCACTCTATAGACCAGGCTGGCCTTGAACTTACAGAGATCTGCCTGCCTCTGTCTCCCAAGTACTAGGATTAAAGGCGTGTGCCACCATGCCTGGCTTTAAAGACGGTTCTTAGCCACCATGTGGGTGCTGGGACTCAAACCCGGGTCATTTTTTTAAAATTTATTTTATTTTATCGATGCTTTGTGTATTTCATACATCATTTTCCAATTCAGTTCAGGCATATTTCCCCTTCCCTTCCCCCCATCCCACCCCACCCCATCCCAGATCATGCATTCTGCCATAACTGTCCTACATCTTTCTCTCAGTTTTTTTTCCATTTTTTAGCAATAAGTGATAATTTATGAGTACAAGCATCCTTCATGTAAAACCAATTTGCAAGCAGTTTTGTCCAAACCCACACAGCTCCTTGGTCCCACCATCCAGCAGCAGGGGCTTGTATGTTCAATCAAGTTGATCAAATGAGTGTCCAGGCTATATTGCTGTAGGTTCACCATTCACCCCAATCACAGCCCTTACATTCTACCACGTCCCCTCTTCCACAGATTTTTCCCTAGGCTTAGACAAGGGGCACAGGTGGATGAGAAGCAAAACAGTCTACTTTCTCTGGAGCTGTTGTCTTGGACTCTGGTCAATTCTGGCTGTTTTCTTTCATGGGCTGACAGTTTGTCCAGGAATAACCTTTCGATCCTACTAATGAAGCAAAAGCAATTAGATATATAGGTACTTAAACAGTATTAACTGTTATCGTAGGTTACTTTGGTATAGACACAGATGTTTGGATGGTATGTTAATCCATGAATTACATTTTTTTCTGTTTAATATGACAGGGTCTTACTGTGGCTTATAACATCTCCTTACCATTAGAGGTTGTAAGCTTGTGGCATCAGCCTTGGGTTATTCCTCCAAGGAGATAGCCAATAGCCAATTAGATTTGGGATATACAGGCATATGGCTGCCTCTGCTGCACAGTATTTCCAGGCAGGTGAGGTGTAGCTGGTGCTGACCCGGGTCATTTGTAAGAGCAGTTGGTGCTCTTAATTGCTGAGCCATCTTTCCACCCTCTGTAGCTATTTTTTTCAATTGTGCAAATGTTTGTTCTTTTGTCTTTAAAAATTATATTATAATACAATATTACAAAGTTATTATTATTATTTTTTGCTTTTTTGAAACAAGGTCTCCCTGTAGCCCCAGCTCTTCTGGAACTCGCTATGTAGACCAGGCTGGCCTTGAACTCACAAAGATCTTCCTGCTTCTGCCTCCTGAGTGCTGGAATTAAAGGCATGTGCCACCGCGCCTGGCTTAAAGCTATTTTCATACAAGTATGGAATGCTTTGAGCACAACCTCCCATGCTGCACTGCTTCTCTTCCACCTCCCCATTATTCACGTTTCTTCCCTAGATAATGTAGCTTCTATTTTCTTGTCATCTTTATCTATAAAGTCTAAGACCTGTAAATGAGAGGAAACATGTAATATTTGTCTTGTTGAGAATGATTTAAATCCTGCAATATGATAATCTCCAGTTACATCCATTTTCCTGCAAATGACATCACTCCATTTTTCTTCATGGCCGAGAAATCCCATTGTATATATAAATCACTTATCTGTTGTTCTATTGATGGGTACTTAGGTTGGTTATATAATGTAGCTATTGTGGATAAGGCTTCAGTCAACAAGGATATGCAAGTATCTCTGTGATATGTTGACTTAGAGTCATTGGGGTAAATATTGAAGAGTGGTGTAGCTGAGCCATGTGGAAGATCTATTCTTAGTTCCTTAAGACTTGCCTTATGGCCTAAAATGTGATCAACTTTGAAAAATGTTCTATGAGTTGCTGAAAACATATATATACTATTTATATATATTATATATATATATTATATACTGTTAGATCAAATAAAAACACCAGGCAACCACAGTGTGTGTGTCTGTGTTGATATCATATATTATATATAATTATATATTGTTTTCTAGACACAGATAATTTTTTATTATTGTTTTTTAATTATTTTTATGTATATGAGTTTTTGTATGAGTGTACTGTGCTGATGTAGGTTGTGGCACTGGTCGTGAAGTGTCATGGAGGTCAGAAGGGCGTCAGATTCCCCTGGACATGGAGTTTCCTGAAGTCAGATGGTTTACTTTGCCATGGGTGCTGGGAATTGCAACCCGGGTCCTCTGCAAGAGCAGTCGGTGCTCTTAATGCTGAGCCATCTCTCCAGCCCCTCATTATATCTTTTTATAAAAAATTTATATTTTTTTATTTATTTATTTTCATTTACTCTATTTTGTGTGTATGAATGTACTGTCTGCCTGAGGTTGGCGAGCCCATGTTGTGCAATGGCCTCAGAGGTCAGCAAGAGGCATTGGGATTCGCACTGGAACTTGAAGTTAAAGACAGTTCTTAGCCGCCATGTGGGTGCTGGGAATTGAACCTGGTTCCTCTGCAAGAGCAGTCGATGCTCTTAACCTCTGAGCCATCTCTCCAGTCCCCATTGTATCTTCTTTAAAAAAAAAATATTTATTTATTTATATTTTTTTAAATTATTTTTTATTAATTTTATTTATTTCTGTATGTGTATGAATGTACTGTCTGCATGCAAGTTTGTGCACCCGTGTCGTGCAATGCCGCGGAGGTCAGAAGACGGTCTCGGATTCCCCTGGAACTGGAGTTCTCCTGGAACTGGAGTTTCAGACGGTTCTCGGCTGCCATGTGGGTGCTGGGGATAGAACCCGGGTCCTCTGTAAGAGCGGTCGGCGCCCTTAACCGCTAGGCCATCTCTTCAGCCCAATATTTATTTATTTTTTATGTGTAAGAATGTACTGTCTGCATGTAGGTCCGTGCACCTGTGTCGTGCAATGCCGCGGAGGTCAGAAGAGGGAGTCGGATTCCTCTGGAACTGGAGTTCTCCTGAAATTGGAGTTACAGACGGTTCTCAGCTGCCATGTGGGTGCTGGGGATCTAACCCAGGTCCTCTGCAAGAGCGGTCGGTGCTCTTAATCTCTAGGCCATCTCTCCAGCCCCCATTATATATTCTTAATGCATTGTTCCCGTGATCAGTATGGAGTGTTTTTTGTCTTTTGTGTCTCACTGTGGCTGTCAGGTAGGAGTACAGGTACGCTTGGTTGCTTCTGGATTTCACCTGCTTAGAATATTGTTTTCAGCCTTCACTTACATTCTGTGTACGTCTTTGTTGGTAAGGTACCTTTCCTGCAGCCAGTAAACACTTGGATCTTATTTTTAACTCAATCAGTCATTCTACATGGTTTTATTGGAAAACTTAGTTTATACTCAGCCTTATCGTTTTTATTGCTGTGATAAAACACCTTGACAAAAAGCGACTAGATGAGGAAGGGTTTATTTTAGCTCACGATTCTGGGTTACAGTCTGTCAGAGCAGCAGGAAGCAGTCTGCACAGTCAAGGGCAGAGAGGGAATGGTTGCATAGTGCGTGCTGCTCAGCTTGCCTCTCGTGTTCTCTTTTCTCAAATGGTCTATGACATAAACACAAGGAATGGTGGCTCTCAGTTTTCCACTGGGTCTTCTCATATCAACTAACACAGTCAAGACAATCCTCCCAGACATGTCCCCAGATCAAACTGCTCTAAACAATCCTTCATTAGGACTCTATTCCCAGATGATGCAAGAGTGTATCAAGTGGGCTGGAGGGATGGCTTAGTGGTAACAGCACTGGCTGCTCTTGTAGAAGGCCTAGGTTTGAATCCCAAGACCCACGTGGTGGTGACGAACAGCTGTCTATAACTCCAGTTCCAGGGCTTTGGAACACTGTCCTCTGTCTTCCACAGGCATTGCATGACACTGGGCATTTACATATATGCAGACAAAACATTTGTACACATAAGATAAAAATACATTACCCACTTGTGCCCCTTTCCCAAAGCCCAGGGAACAAACTGCGGAAGAGGAGGCATGGTAGATTATAAGGGCTGCAGAGAGATAGGGGTGAATCTTGAGACTATAGGAATATAGTCTGGACTCCTAACTGATCAACATGCCTGTGCATACAAGCTTCTCCAACTGGACTATGGGAACCTTGGGTTGTTCAAAATTTGGACATAGATACTTGCAAAATGCACCAATTACCTAATTGTATGACATACTGAGTAACATCAATGTTATCTGCAAACAACTGTGTCATTATATTGCAGAATCCCTTAAAAAAATAATAAAAAAAAGAAAAAAAAAGATAAAAATAAATTTCAAAAATTTCAAAAAGCATATTAAGTTGACAAATCTAACCATCACAAGGGTTATAACAAAAACATATGTATAGTTCTTATAATTTTGTTGTATTCCTATGCCCATATTTTCCTAGTTCTTATTTATTTATTTATTTATTTATTTATTTATGTGCCCTTCTATTGGGATGGCTTCTTTCTGACGATCTTGTGGTTGTGTTTAATTCTTCTTCTGTTTATAGGATTCATTTAAGCATCTTCTGTAATGCTGGTTTAGCAGTCATGAATTCCTTTCGTGAATGATTATCTTGGAAGATCTTTATTTCTCCTTCATCTCTGAAGAATGATGTTGAAGGTAACTTAGGTTAGCAGCAATTTTTCTTTGTGGCCTAAAATATATCATTCCAAGACCTCCTGGCCTTTAAAGGGTCTGTTGAGAATCTGCTTTTATTTTAATGAGTTTGTATTTATAAACAAATTGGCACTCTTCTCTTCAGTGTTTTAGATCACTTCTTTATTCTATTGTTTTAACTAAGATACATCACAGGGAATGTTCTTTTTGTCGAATCTATTTGGGCTTCTAGGTGCTTCCTGCACCAAATGTTCACATATTTACAAAGAGTTTGGAAATTTCCTGCTATTACATTAGCCCGCTGATACATTTTCTGTGTTGCTAGCCTATACATTAACACTTTATTCTGTACCAACACACACACACACACATACACACACACACTCACACACACATGCTTAGACTTTTAATTGTATCTCAGAGGACATATATGTGTTGTTTTTAATTTCTGTTGTTTCTTTATTATTCTCTGAATGCCATAACTTATCAATCTGCCATCAAATCTTGAAATTCTTTTGTTTGCTGTAATTTACTGGTGAATCTTTACAATGAGTTTTTTTTTTTTTACTTTTATTTATTGACTGAATGAATGATTGATTGATTTGTGGTGTGTGTGTGTGAGTGTATGTGTGTGTGTGTATGTGTGTGAGATATGTGTTCATGGCACACTTATGGAGGTCAGAGGACAACTTGTGGTAGCTGGTTTCTTCTTACTATATGGGTCCAGGGGACTGGACTCAGGTCCTCAGATCTGGCAGCAAGAGCTTTACTCATAAGTAACTGCTTCCTTGCCCCCAGTGAGTTTTTTTTTTTTTTTTTTTTTGAGACAGGGTCTCCCTATAGCCTCAGCTGGCCTGGCCTGGAACTCACTCTGTATAGACCAGGCTGGCCTTGAACTCACAGAGATCTGCCTGTCTCTGCCTTCCAAGTGTAGGACTAAGGCATGAGCCACCATGCCCAGTGCCCAAGTGAGCTTTTCTTTATTTCGCTCATTGAGCACTTCATTTATAAACGTTTCTGTCTTTCTTCTCCAAGATCTCTTTTTACTGTATTGTCATCCTAATTCATTTTAGCCGTTATTCTCTATGTTCTTGGAATTTATTGACTTTTACAAAAATAATTATTTTGAACTCTTCATCTGTCACTTCATCTACTTAAATGTCTTTGGAGTTAGTTGCTAAAGAATTACGAACTTTCAGGGGAGTCATATTTCTTGTTTTTCTTTTGTATATTTTTTTGTGCATCTCTTTGGATGATTGAGTTTTCCCCTTCCTTCCTTCCTTCCTTCCTTCCTTCCTTCCTTCCTTCCTTCCTTCCTATTATTTATTTATTTATTTATTTATTTATTTATTTATTTATTTATTTATTTTTGAGACAGGGTCTCCCTCTAGCCCCTAGTCAGCCTGGAATTCACTATGTATACCAGACCGGCTTCCATCTCACAGAGATCCACCTGCCTCCCAAGTGCTGGGATTAAAGACGTGCACCACCTTGGCTAGCTAGATGACTGTCTTGTCTACTTTTATGTAAAAGCCTTTTTAGGGTTGGACACCCTGTAATCTTTTATTCTCTGCCCTCTCTCTGGTTCTGACCTTCAAGGCCTGTGGTGGCTTAAAAGAAAAGTGTTCTTCATAGACTCAGGTATTTGAATACTGAGTCCTGAGTTGGGTAGTGCTAGTTGGGGAGAAGGTAGAACCTTTAAGAAGTGTGGCCTTGCTAGAGAAAGCAAGTGACTGGGGGCACACTCTTAGAATTTAGAACCTTGCCTCACTTTAAGTTCACGCTTTATTATTTGTGATTGGAGATGTGGTCTCTCAGTCTCCTGCATTGGCCGTCTGCTGCCACACCTCTGCTGCTATTATGGACTTTCCCTCTGGAACCATAAGCCCAAAGAAACTCTTTCTTTCATAGGTTGCTTTTGGTCATGGTGTTTTATAACAGCAACAACATGTAACTAATACAGGGCTGTTGCAGATGAGAACTCACAGTGTCTTCGGCTCTATGCATCAGATCTCCATGAGCTCAAGCCAGCCAGAATTCCAGTATGAATGGGTGAAGAGCCCCCAGAGTCCCACCTGTAGCTGAGGATCTAGAGGCAGTTAATGGCTACTGAGAAAGGGAGAGTCAGTTTTCCTCAGGGATATGGCCCCTGATAGGCTGTGCATGTGCCTTATGCTAGCATACATCCCAGCAGAACTAAATGAGCTCAGTTGGTTAAAAAGAGAGCGCGCATGAAATTGACAAGGAGACGTAGAAGGGAGTATGGGAAGAGTTGGAAGGAGTGGGGATGGGTTTGATTACAAAAGATCAAAGATCGTATGTGGGGCTGGAGAGATGGCCTAGCGGTTAAGAGCACTGACTGCTCTTGCAGAAGACCCGGGTTCGATCCCCAGCAACCACATGGCGGCTGAGAACAGTCTGTAACTCCAATTCCAGGAGAACTCCAGTTCCAGGGGAATCTGATGCCCTCTTCTGACCTCCACGGCATTGCATGACACGGGTGCACAAACCTACATGCAGACAGTACACTCATACACATAGAAAATAAATAAATAAAATTAAAAAAAGATCATATGCATGAATGGAAACTCTCAAATAATAAATATAAAATAACTTTTTTAGGGAACAGCCTTCTCTTGACATTGTGTCCTGGGGTAATGGATTGCTGTGAAGTTTTGAACATAAGTCCACTTGTATTTTGTAGTGCAGTTTCCTGGGACTTACTGGGGGATTAGTGAAGAATTTTGATACAGTATGCATCCTATCAGAGTCTGGGCATTTGCTTTCTCTTCATGACTCATAAAAGTTGGATACAGGGGGATTGGAGAGATGGCTCTCCAATCCCCCTGTATCCAACTTTTAAGTTAAGAACACTGACTGCTCTTGCAGAGGACCCAGGTATGGTTTCTAGCACCACACGATAGTTAACAAATGTCTGTAACTCCAGTTTCAGGGGCTCTGACACCCTCTTCTGGCCTCTGCGGGCATTGCACAATATAGGTGCACCTATAGACATGTAGGCAATACACTCACACACATGAAATAAAAAGAGTTGGGCACTTTTAGCAGATCAGGCAGATGTGCTGTAGCCAGCAGACTACATGAGTACACTGTTTGTAATTGCTCTTGTAGTCTTGTCAGTGATAGGTGGGCTAAATGAGGATAGACTAGCCTGCGCAGTGGTCCTTGTAGCTGCAGTATCCACACTCTCTGCTGTTCTCTCTGCCCGTGTTGTAGTGGTAGATAGTCAGTAGTGGGTCTTTAGCCTTCAGCTGTAGCTATGCCTACTTGGAGCCTGGTCATCAACTTGAGAGTTTGACCTTGTGTATCCTTAAAGTATTTACTGATGTTCAAGTGGAGGTGGGCTAGAGAAGGGTGCATGACTCATTTCTGCAGTGTGTTTGAAGTGCATGCTCAATCCCTAGCACCTCAGGGAAAGTGAGCCAGTTGTAGAAATGAAGTAAAAACAAAGTTAAAACTATGACATCAATAACAATAACAGAACGGCAGGATCAGAAATGGTATTCAACAAAAATGTTTCTTCCAGCTGCGGTCATACAAAGTTTTCATCTTTTTATGGTGTGAGTATATTGGCTGCATGCATGTGAATGTATCCATGTTGTGGGGTGCCAGTGGAAGTCAGAAGATGGTGTTGGATCCCCTGGAACTGGAGTAATAGACAGTTGTTAGCTGCCATGTGGGTGCTGGGAACTGAACTGGGGTCCTCTGCAAGAGCAGCCAGTGTTCTTAACTGTTGAGCCATCTCTCCAGCCCCCACATTAAAAAAAATCTTGACACTTGGGAGACTTAGGCAGAAGGATCATGAATTCAAGGCTACCTTGAGCTAAACAGCAAATTGAAGGCCAGCCTAGGCTACATAGTGAGATCCTGCCTGTCTCAACAAACAAACAAGACAATTGGACAAACTGAAAAAAAAAAAAACGAAAAAATGAAAAAGTTTCAGAAGATCATAGAACAGAAAAACATTTAAGAGTGAAGGAAATGGGGAATGGAAGGAAAAAGAAAAAATACAATATCCACAGCTCAAAACTAAGAAAGTAGGGAAAGTGAAGGTTATAATCACAAAACAAGAATCAAATAAAAATCAATCAATTATGAATGAAGTAATCAACTAAATCAACAAAAAGGAAACAGTGAGGGAGGAAGGGAGAGAGAGAGAGAAAGAGAGAGGCTGATTTCAGAATAGAAGTTGAAGATAAAGAATTACAAAAACCTAAGAGAATAATTACAGCATGCTTAAATGGTCTGTATATGAAAAGAAAATGAGAAAGAAGAAAAATTTATACCAACCAATCCACAAGTTGATAAATACAATAATAACAACAAAAGCAGAACATGAATTTCTCTAAAAAACCATTGCGTCTGTAGGGATAGCGTTGTAGCCGAGTGGCTAGCCATGATTTCCACCAGTCTGTGTTTCTTTCTGTGTGCTCCTGGGCTTTGTGTCTTTTGGAGAAAGCATAGATTTGAGACACTTCTTTCCTTTCATGTGTGTTTTTTGTCAGTCCATCGGTGGGGTCATTTGGGTCCAAGGCTGCTTGAGGTGGTTTTGTTTTCCTGCTCCCTAGTGTAGAGGCCATAGTTCTGTGGGTGTGGTTTACTACGGAGAGATTAATTTGATGTAGCCCTGTGGTCAGGCTGGCACCCAAGTGTCCCATGAAACCTACTTAGAGAGCAGGTCAAGAAACCACTAGGTGGAGGTAGCATAGCAGATCCTGCGCTTTTCCTCACCCACAACCATAACTTTCCGAGCTCCACCCTCATGGGTCAACTTCCAGGGTGTGCTTCCACTGGCTTCTGATCTCAGTCTTCTTCCTCCTCTTCCTCGGCAACAGCAGCCAGTGGTCTTAGCTGCTGATCCATCTCTCTAGTACTCGCGCCCCCCCCCGCCTTAAAAATAGTGTTGTATATAGCTCAGTCAGACCTCAAACTTGTTATGTAGCCCAGGCTGGCATTAAACTCACAATCCTACCTAAGTCTTCTGAGTGTTTGTTAGAATTATAGGAAGACTCTACCATGCCTGGCAAAACGAATGAATGAACCAACCAACCAATTATCCGTTTTAAAAATCCTTTTCTTGCTGGGTGTGGTGGTGTACGCCTTTAATCCCAGCACTTGGGAGGCAGAGGCAGGCGGATCTCTGTGAGTTCAAGGCCAGCCTGATCTACATAGCAAGCTCCAGGCCAGCTGGGACTAAAGGAAGACCCTGTCTCAAAAATACCCTCCCCCCCAAGTCCTTTTCTTTTTTGGTACTAGCAATTGAACCCAGGGCTTTATGCATACTTGATGACTACTCTAGGCAGTGGGACAGAGACATGTGTGATCTGAGCTGGGAGGGAGCTTGGTACATGACAACAGGCTGCTTTGGATGGGACCAGAGAACTGGCAGAATGTGGAGAGCAATGAGATGGAGATCTGGGAAGGACCTGCCTGTGCAGGATCTCAACAGCCTCAGAAGAATGGGGAATCTCAGACGATCCTGCATGTGAGGGTGTCTTACTCAGATTACATGCTATAATTTGTATATTTGTAAATAATAAAATATTACATGCCCTGGCTTATGGTTCCTCCGACAATGCAACACAAGGGTGACATCAGGGGCTTCTAGTAGCAAGCCACCCCTATTATCTGGATGAATGATGATAAAGGATGGCACTAGGTTGGGACTTGAAGAGATAAAAACCATGTGGGTTTGGAAGATGTTTCAGGAGTAAAATTCACAGGGTCTAGGCCAAACAAAGGGGGAAGGCTTTCAAGACGTTTCCAGATTCCTGGCTGTGTCCTGGGTATATGGTGAAGCCAGGGAAAGTGGGAAACATCGATAAAGAATCTTGTGGGAGATTCTATCAGTCTTGTTTTGGGCGTGCTGGCTTTGAGGGGCTCTCAGACAGATGTCAGTGCCAGGCAGCTGTGCCTGGAGGACAGTAAGGGCAGAAAGTGAAGATTGGGGGTCATCGGTGATGGGAATAATGGCGTTCTTGGAAGAGGATGAAAACACCCAGGAGAGGGTTAAGTGTGGAGAGCCCTAGGTTCCAGCTTTGGGAAAATCCATCTAACTGATGTCGCGATACGTGAGCCATGTCTTCTGCCCTCCCGACACCCATGGATACCAACACCCTAGGGTCTGTTTGATACCTAAGATAGCATGTGCTAAGAGCCAAGAGAATGATGAATGAAGAGAAGCTTATATCAATTATTTCCAGATGAATGGGCTAACCTATTCCACAGTTGTGTATGGTGGATATCTTGACTTCTCATTGAGTTTGTTTACTTCGAACTTTTGGAGGAGTCCTCTAGGAGCGTGTTCACCTGTTCCCCCACTTCCTGATAGCCACGAGTCAGGCTGGCTCTGGGTCTCTCCAGATCTAAGCCGTTAACTGCTTACGAAGATGCCTTTCTAGAGTTGGGCAGTTGGACCATATACTGCACTTTAATTATGGGGGCTGGGAGATTGCCCTGAAAGTAGAGCCCCCAAATAGTTGTGATGCATTCGGCCATGAGGAAGCAGAGGATGCTGCCCAGATGGCTCGTGGGGGCCCTGGAGATCCACTTGGTCCATTTGGGGTAGTGGCATCTTGGCCACAGCTTTGCATTGTTTCTCAGTTGTGATTCATGCAGATTTAAGGACAGCAGTTGAGGAGAGGTGGCTTTGTAGTGAGCATTATCTTTATCATCCGCTAAGTTGTATTCCTGGACTGTCAGGAGGCTTTAGGTGCAAAGGTTTCTGAGACTGTATCTTGGTGTGTGTGTGTGTGTGTGTGTGTGTGTGTGTGTGTGTGTGTGGCTGTACAATCCTCTGTTCTTTTTTTTAAATTTTATTTATTTTTGTATGTGTATGAATGTACTGTCTGCATGTAGGTTTGTGCACCTGTGTCGTGCAATGCCGCGGAGGTCAGAAGAGGGTCTCGGATTCCCCGGGAACTGGAGTTCTCCTGGAATTGGAGTTACAGACGGTTCTTAGCTGCCATGCGGGTGCTGGGGATCGAACCTGGGTCCTCTGCAAGAGCAGTCGGTGCTCTTAACCGCTAGGCCATCTCTCCAGCCCTAATCCTCTCTGTTCTAAGTTCTGCCCTGGGCCAGTTGGGGGACAGGTATGTAGGCACGAGAGAGTGGGAATGGGGCAAGACGTCACCAAGGGTTAGAGCCTGTCCTGTCTGTGTGCACGCCCACTGCTGTCTCTCTGCCCTCTGTCCTGGGGTCTCCCCTGACTTTCCAAAGCTACTCATTCTCCAAGACCCAGTTCCAACTTCAATTTCTTCTACTTTGATGTCTTAGCCTTTCTGGTCTGCAATGGTAGTGACTAGAGCCCACACATAGCAGCGTGTGTTATAGATCTTTGCTTTTTATAGATTACTTTCCCTGTCATTGTGACAAAATACACCAGACAAGAAGCAAATTCAGGAAGGAAGGGTTTATTCCAGCTTCTCGTTCACAGGGACACATTGCATCACGCGGGTGGAAGCATGGCGCCAGGCAGGAACAGTGTGCTGGTGGGTCACATTGCACTCCCACTCAGGAAGCAGAAAATGAACAGGTGGGAGACCGCAGTCCTGGATTCAGGACTATCTTGTGCATGTGCAAGCACAGTCTGCCCAGCTCACTAGCAATGCTATAGCACAGGGCACACCCTGTCACCTGATGCTAGCTCTCGCTTGGCGCCATGAGCCGAATTGCTTCTCTGCACTCCCCTTTCTGGGTAGGCCCCACTGGCTGGGATGACACGTGATGGTGTGGAGGTCTAGGATTGGTCGCTGGGAGGTGAGGCCACATGATGTAGAGGCTGTCCACCCCAGACCTATATAAATTGCTTTTTGCATGGAATAAATGTATTTGCACCCTGGAGTACCCCGGCACCATGCCCTCTTCAGCCTTTCAGTTGCAGGACTGATGCCCCTGCAGAAAGAAAGTAGGATTTGCCTACTTCCATGGAGTCAGTTCCGCCAGGAGGCTCCATTTCTGGAAGGTTCCATGATCTTCCTAAATACTGCCACCAGATTTGGACCACATGTTCACACATCTGAGCCTATGGGGAACATTTCATATTCATACTACAACAGCCTGGCTGGTCATAGTCTTGTTTCCAGCACATAGCAATGTCATTTTAAAGAGATTATATGTCTCAAGTTCAGGGACCATAGGTTCTAAACTCTCTGAAACTGTCCAGTAGAAAGCTGGACCCATAAAGGGTTGATCACTGATCCAGAGGTGATTCAAAATGTCTTTTTTTTTTCCAGCTGGGTGTAGTGGTTTCATGCCTTGAATCCTAGCACTTGGGAGGCAGAGGCAGGCGGATCTCTGTGAGTTCATGGACAACTGGGACTAAAGGGAGACCCTGTCTCAAAAGGACCAACAAAAAAATTCTTTTTTTACGAGATGAAGATAAAACTAAGGCCATGCACAAAATAGACATCTACTCTACCAGAGAGCTTTGGAGGTGTTTCAGGAGACCCAGCAGAACTGTCTTTTATTCATTCATTCATTTGTTCATTCAGTCATTCAGTCATTCAGAAGGGACTTAGGACCACACAGTTGTTTCTGCTCACATTAAGCTTAAAATGGAAATAAGAAAAATATTATATTCATCACTTTTTTCCCCTTTTCTTTTGAGACAGGGTCTCCCCGCTGGCCTGGAACTCACTCTGTAGACCAGGCTGGCCTTGAACTCACAGAGATCCACCTGCCTCTGCCTCCCAAGTGCTAAGATTAAAGGCGAGTGCCAACATGCCTGGCCCAAAGATGGTTGCTAGCTGCCATGTGGGTGCTGGGAATCGAACCCAGGTCCTCTGCAAGAGCAGTCGCCATCTCTCCAGCTTCAACACCTTTTATTGAGCACTCAGAGTTAGTCACTCTTTGGGGTGCTTTGGATCCATTCTTTTCTCTACATTCTCACTTCTATCTTTCAAGTTTGAGATTCTCCTCAATTAAAAAAAATACTTATTTTTTATTTTATGTGAGTTTAATGCCTGTATGTTTGTTTTTTTTAAAATAAGGTTTTTTAATGTTTTCTTTTTATAATTATTTATTATTATTATTATTTTGGTATTTTTGAGACAGGGTCTCCCTTTTTTTAGTACCAGCTGGCCTGGAGCTCACTCTGTAGACCAGGCTGACCTTGAACTCACAGAGATCTGCCTGCCTTTGCCTCCCAAATGCTAGGATTAAAGGCATGCACCACCACACCCAGCATATTTATTATTTTTCTATGTGTATGAGTGTACTGTCTGCATGTAGGTTGGTACACCCGTGTCATGCAATGCAGCAGAGGTCAGAAGAGGGCGTCAGATTCCCCTGGAACTGAAGTTAAAGATGGTTCTCAGCTGCCATGTGGGTCTGGGAATCAAACCTGGGTCCTCTGCAAGAGCAGTCTGGCGCTCTTAACCACTAGGGCATCTCTCCAGCCCCTAATGCCTGTATGTTTGTAAGTGCACCTGTGTCGCCCAATGCCCCCAGAGGTCAGAAGAGGGCATTGGATCCTCTGGAACTGGAGTTACAGATGTTTGTTAGCTGCCATGTGGATGCTGGGAATAGAACTCGGGTCCATCGCAAGAGCAGCCAGGGCTTTTAATTGCTGAGCCATCTCTCTAGCCCCAAGTCTCCTCAATTGTAGAGCTGAGGAAACAGGTCTAAAGTGGCCACAGTGCTAACAAGGGGTGAGCTGAGGTTTAAGCACAAGCACATTGAGCGTGTGGCTTTGCTGGAGTTTCTCAGAGGTGAAACTAGAGCGAGTCTGACCAGCTGTGAGACCCTGGCGACTCTGGGCCCTTGTCTGAGGCCTGGTGGCTTCCCCTGTGTAGAGTGGGAATGTTTAACTATACTCCTGTTCAACCTTCTGCAGTTCTATTGCCTCTGGGGCACTGTGTGTGTGGAGTGTGTGTGTGTGTGTGTGTGTGTGTGTGTGTGTGTGTGTGTGCGTGTGGCTTCTGGAAAAGCACTGCTCCCCTATTGCAGGCTGTTGGAAAGGCTGATCTGGGGAGGACCAGCAAGGGCTATGGGACTCCGAGGACTTGGCCTCCACCGCACTGGAAGATGCTCCCTGTTCAGAGGACGCAGCAGCCCTCAGTGGGTCCACTGTTGATCTGTTCTTGCCTTCTCTTTGCAGGTGTAGGGCTGACCAGCGCGCCTACTGGCTTTGCTGCCCTGGGAGAAGCCTTAAAGCCCCATTTCTCTGGGCAATGCCCCACCTGCCTTGGCCTGCCTGATGCTGCTATTTCTTTCCTAGAGAGCAGACTTGCTGGCTAGCTCTCATGGCCCCAAGGAGAAGGCACGGAACGCAGCAGAGGGCCATGGTAGAGAGCTTGCCTTTCAGGTACCAGGCCCTGGGCTCGGTCCTCACCGTTGGATGCGGAGTGCATCCATGTTAGATTAAGGCAGCAGTGACGGAAGGAGCCTGTGTCGGCAGCTCTAAGTCCCTGTATATGTGTGTGTCTATGCGTGTGTCTGCATGTGTCTATGCGTGTGTCTGTGCATGTCTATGCATGTCTATGTGTGTGTCTGCGTGTGTCTATGCGTGTGTCTGTGTGTGTCTATGCGTGTGTCTGTGCGTGTCTAAGCATGTCTATGCGTGTGTCTATGCGTGTGTCTATGCATGTCTATGTGTGTGTCTATGTGTGTGTCTATGCATGAGTCTATGCATGTCTATGCGTGTGTCTATGCCTGTGTCTGTGTGTGTCTATGTGTGTGTCTATGTGTGTGTCTATGCATGAGTCTATGCGTGTGTCTATGCGTGTCTATGCGTGTGTCTATGTGTGTGTCTTATGCGTGTGTCTATGCGTGTGTCTATGTGTGTCTATGTGTGTGTCTATGCATGTGTCTGTGTGTGTCTATGCATGTCTATGCGTGTGTCTATGTGTGTGTCTATGCATGTCTATGCGTGTGTCTATGTGTGTGTCTATGTGTGTCTATGCGTGTGTCTATGCATGTGTCTGTGTGTGTCTATGTGTGTGTCTATGCATGAGTCTATGCATGTCTATGCGTGTGTCTATGCGTGTGTCTGTGTGTGTCTATGTGTGTGTCTATGCATGAGTCTATGCGTGTGTCTCTGCATGTCTATGCGTGTGTCTATGCGTGTGTCTGTGTGTGTCTATGTGTGTGTCTATGCGTGTGTCTATGCGTGTGTCTATGTGTGTGTCTATTCGTGTGTCTATGCATGTGTCTGTGTGTGTCTATGTGTGTGTCTATGCATGTGTCTGCATGTGTCTATGCATGTGTCTATGCATGTGTCTATGCATGAGTCTATGCGTGTGTCTATGCATGTGTCTATGTGTGTGTCTATGCATGTGTCTATGCATGAGTCTATGCGTGAGTCTATGTATGTGTCTGTGTGTCTATGCGTGATTCTATGCGTGAGTCTATGCGTGTGTCTATACGTGTGTGTATGCATGAGTCTATGCGTGTGTCTATGTGTGCGTCTACGCATGAGTCTATGCGTGTGTTTATGCATGAGTCTATGCATGTGTCTATGCGTGAGTCTATGCATGAGTCTATACATGTGTCTATGTGTGTGTCTATGCATGTGTCTATGTGTGTGTCTATGTGTGTGTCTATGCGTGTGTCTATGCCTGTGTCTGTGTGTGTCTACGTGTGTGTCTATGTGTGTGTCTATGCATGAGTCTATGCATGTCTATGCGTGTGTCTATGCCTGTGTCTGTGTGTGTCTATGTGTGTGTCTATGTGTGTGTCTATGCATGAGTCTATGCGTGTGTCTCTGCATGTCTATGCGTGTGTCTATGTGTGTGTCTTATGCGTGTGTCTATGCGTGTGTCTGTGTGTGTCTATGTGTGTGTCTATGCGTGTGTCTATACGTGTGTCTATGCGTGTGTCTATTCGTGTGTCTATGCATGTGTCTGTGTGTGTCTATGTGTGTGTCTATGCATGTGTCTGCATGTGTCTATGCGTGTGTCTATGCATGTGTCTATGCATGAGTCTATATGTGTGTCTATGCGTGTGTCTATGTGTGTGTCTATGCATGTGTCTATGCGTGAGTCTATGCGTGAGTCTATGTATGTGTCTGTGTGTCTATGCGTGATTCTATGTGTGAGTCTATGCGTGTGTCTATACGTGTGTGTATGCATGAGTCTATGCATGTGTCTATGCGTGCGTCTATGCATGAGTCTATGCGTGTGTCTATGCGTGAGTCTATGCATGTGTCTATGCGTGAGTCTATGCATGAGTCTATACATGTGTCTATGTGTGTGTCTATGCATGTGTCTATGCGTGTGTCTATACATGTGTCTATGTGTGAGTCTATGCGTGTGTCTACGTGGTTTTACTTCCCACTTCTATGGCCAATATGAACTTGGCTAACTAAGGCTTTAAGCAAACATCAGTCATTTCCACAGAACCACTGGGTATCCTCGCTGACTTGCATTCTGTGTCATCACCTGAGTCTGTGTTGCTTCCCTTGTCTTTTCTTCCCACAGACATCCCTACGCTCCCTGGTTCTCCACGCCGGCTGAGTTCCCGGACAGTGGCCAGAGCGGGCCAAGGCCCCAAACATAGACAGCAGTACCTCCAAGTGCGAACTCTCCAGGCTCCAGTTCCACAGGACAGTTCCGGCAGAGACCTTGTAGCAGTCTCCAGGAGAGAGTGCCCAGGTGGCAGCTCTGTAAGTACAGATGGAGGCCCCGAGGGTGCTTCCCACTGGGTGACCCCGCAGTTTGTGGCTTATGTGTGGGGTGTGAAAAGCCCTGGGTTTTTGGTAGAATCTTTTCTTTTCCTTCTGTTTACGTTAGGCACCATTTTCTACCAACCCCGGTTCTCCTGGTCAGAGGAGTAAAGGTTTAGAAGGGAGAACGTGAGAGGCCGCTGATTCCCACCCGTTGGGTTGCTCACTCCCTGCCTTACTTCCCACAGGCCTGAGGACCCTGTCTCCTCTGCTGTGGTGGCTCTGAGCTTCTCCCCTGTGCCTGGCGCTTCATCTTGGTTGCCCCGGTGACCTCTCAGGTGGCTGCTGAGGCAGCTGGGTATCAAACCAGTAATAAACAGGGAAACACCCAGAGGGAGGGAGGCAGGTCCTTGCCCCGCTCCTCCCTGTTCTCTCTCCTCCTCTTCTTCCTACCTCGCCAGTCTGGAGTGGAATACAGAAAGGAGTGAGTTCCTCTGCTGTGATCAGAGGGTCCTTGTCAGTGGCTGGAGAGGAGGAGGAAGAGGATGCCGGGTTGTGAGGGGCAGAGTGTTGAGTGAGTTCCCGTGGGTGGGAAAGAAGACTAGAAATTGGCCTTTGTTGTGTTGTGATGGATGCAGAGCACCTGCCTGTAAGTATTCTGTGTGTAATTATGGGGGTGTTTGCAGGCCAGCATGCAGCTTTGCAAGGAGCAGCATGTGTGGGTGTGCCACAGTGCATGTATCTAGATGGCTGTGTGTGTTAGCTTGCTTTTGTACCTGTGCACATGGACACCTTCACATATGTGCAGGGATACTGATGCAGGGCTTCATAAGTGAAGAGACTGTACGCAGGTGCTGTGTGTGTGTGTGTGTGTGTGTGTGTGTGTGTGTGTGTGTATGAGCAGAGTGGGTATGGGCTTCTGGGTGGGGACAGACAGTGTGGACAGGCAAGAATGTGCTGTTGCATGTACAATCTGTGTGTGTGCATATCTGTGTATGTGCATGGATGGCAGAGTTTGTGTGAAGGCTCTGATGGCCAGGCTGGACAAGTGGGTGGATGTGACAGATGAACTTATGTTTCTAATTCTTCCATTGGGGAATCAGGGTCTGTGGATGACCTGGCTTCCTACTCTGTCTTAGAGTGCAGGGGACACCTTGTCTGGCTTGGCCACTACTCATCAGACCTCACCAATTTCTCTGCCCAGGTCATTAATAACTACCTGGATGCCAATGAGCCGGTGTCTTCGGAGGCCCGTCTGAGCCGCATGCACTTCCACGACAATCAGAGGAAGGTGGACTATGTGCTCGCCTATCACTACCGGAAACGTGGGGCGCACTTGGGCCATGGCTCCCCCGGCCACTCTTTAGCTGTTGTCTCCAATGGGGAGACGGGCAAGGAGCGTCATGCTGGGGGCCCTGGTGACATTGAACTTGGGCCACTCGATGCCCTGGAGGAGGAGAGGCGGGAGCAGCGAGATGAGTTTGAACACAACCTGATGGCGGCTGGACTGGAGCTGGAGAAGGACTTGGAGGTGAGGCCGGCAGGGCTGCAGGTCTCAGGACGGGCTTGGTGCTCAGTGTCACCTGCATGGATGGAGCCTTGGCTTTGTTCTGGCAGATGACATTTCTTTTTATTTGGCAGAGAGTAGGTTTCTTGTCCAAGGGCTCGTAGGAGAGTCTTGGTATCGTGGTGCCTTTGCCTGGGTGCTTGCAGGCAGCTGTGGGACGGCGCCGTTGGGCCAGCCTGCTCCCTGATAGTCAGGCTGGTTAGAGACGGGCATGAGACATCTCTCCCTGGCTCTTTCCTGAAGGCCCACCTTGGGCTTCTCCAGGTGGCTTTCTAGGATGAAGAACTGGTTTTCCCGCTAAACTTGGATCTAAATTCCTTTATGTAGATGCAGGGAATGTGTTGCTAAGGAATGGGTTTACTCAGCGCATTCAGGAGCTTTCTTGGGTCATGTTGGGGAACCTAATGGGACACCATTTGACATAGAAACCAATAAGGTATATGTGTGTATACATGGTGCGTGTGTGTGTGTGTGTGTGTGTGTGTGTGTGTGTGTGGTGAGAGAGAGAGAGACAGAGACAGAGAGAGTGAGAGTGAAGGAGAGAGAGAGGCTGCCATGTCACCTCTGGTGACCAGACTAAGGGAGTCCATGGGAATCTACCCACACATCCATATGCTTGTCCACGTATCTGTGTGCTTGTCCATGTGTCCATGTGCTTGTCCACATGTCTGTGTGCTTGTCCATGTGTCCAGGTGCTTGTCTGTCCCTGCCATTCTGATCTTTAAAAGTGACCTGGCCTCGCCATTTCCTCCAGACCCACTAGTCCCTGTTCCTCTAACCTCCTCCCGATCTCTGTTCCAAGCCACCAGCCAGTCCCCAGTGGGGGGCTGGTCACCTGGTCTCAGGATATTTGCTCTGATCGAGTCCCCTCCCCGAGGGACCCTTCCCCAGATGCATGCGAGCTCACTCCCTCACTTCAGGTCTCTGCTCCAATCTTGCCTCTTTCCCTGACCACTCCCAGTAAAAAAAATATCGTCCCTGCTGTCAATCTCTATCCCTGGTCCCTGCTCTACTTTTCTTTTTTTTAAAAATATTTTATTTATTATTTTTACTTTCTGTGTATGAGGGTATGTAAGTGCACCTGTGTCGTACAATGCCCACGGAGGTCAGAAGAGGGCATCACATCCCCTAGAACTGGAGTTAGGATGGCTGTCAGCCACCATGCGGGTGCTGGGAATCGAACCTGGGTCCTCTGCAAGAGCAGCCAGTGCTCTTAACCACTGCGCCATCTCTCCAGCCCCTGCTCTACTCTTCTTGATCCAACTTCTCACTGCTGCCTGCAGCCACGTAATAGATTTGTCTTTCATTTATGCCTTACCAGCTCCACAGAGGCAGGGATCTTCCTGCTACATTCCCAGCACACAGGACAGAGACTGTGTCACAGTAGATGTCTTGTGTATAAATGATTGGTCTCTCAGAGGAGGTTTAGGCTCCTTATTAGAATAAGTAAGTACTAGGTTATGGTTTTACATGTGCCACTGTTAGATGAAGCAAAGTCATGAAGGCATCTAACACAATGCAGGAAACACTGAGTGAATGGTTATTAGGATTATTTTAAGAGGTGACACCAAAAGCTGAGAGGGCATTCACATCTGAAATCTAATTTATAAGGTTCCAGGTAAGGCTGTTTTCCAGCTAGAAGAACTCCTGTGCTTATTCGCCTCTTCTTTTGTTCCCAGGTGGGATGGGACATATCTTGGTCCAGGTCCTTGTGGGACTGACTTAGCTTGCCCCTAAGACCCCTTTCCCAGCAGTGGAGACAGTGCTCTTTTAGGACCAGTTTGGGCCCCCTTGGGATGGGCTGCTGATTTTCGCTATTTAAAACCCAAAGCTCACTTGTTTCTGTTCTGAGTCTAGTAAGTGGGTGTGTCCAAGGTCCTGGTGAATTTCAGGCCATAGAAGCATCTCTAGGCACTTGTAGTTCACACACCTGGCACTGAGTGTCAGCAAATGGAGGACTTGGTTGGGAAGCAGTTGGGAGGGGGATCAGAAGGCTGATTAGGTACGTTTGCATCTCACACTCGCTTCTACTAGCATAGGACCCTGGGCAGGTTGCTTGACTTTTAGAGTCAAAGTTTCCTTGTTGGTAAAATGGGAGCCCGACATACAAATGATTTTGAGCAGGCACAACGAGTGTTAGTGCTATTGTTATTGAGAGCTTCCAAGTGTAAAAAAGACACAATACAAGGATGCTTAGTTAAAACTGAGTTTCACGGGTTTGGATAGATGGCACACCAGTGCCAGTAAAGAGCAGTGGCTGCTCTTGCAGAGGACCTGGTTTTGAACCCTAGCACCCACATGGTGGCTGACAACAGTCTGTAACTCCAGTTCCAGGGGTTGTGATTCTCTCTTCTGACCTCTTCAGGCATTACACAACATAGATGTACTTACATACACGTGTGCCCGCTCATACACATAAAATGATAAAACATCCATAACTCATACTCATAAAATGATAAAACAAAATATTTTAAAATTGTGTTTCAAATCAACAACCAACAACGAATAACTTTTTTATTTTCAATTTTAGCTCACATCTCCCATGTAGTATTAGGGATTATATGTCCATCATTGATCTGAAATTCCATTGGAACCAGCCTGGTTCTCTTATCACTGCAATTAGTGTGTCTGCTCGTTTTTGCTGCCCCATACTTACTGAATGTCCCTGGCCTTGGTTGGGAATTAAGAGGACGCAGACCTAGCTGTCCGACTGACTGATGTTAGCATGCGGACCTTGTCCTGTGAAGTTGTGTCTATTGTACTATCACCCAGAGCTTCTCCGTCCCAGCCTCATTCTGGGTTTGAGGTCCACTTAACTCTCCTTCTTCCTGAAGACCCAGCCCCTCCCAATCTCCTCTGTCAGCTCAGTCCTACCACTCATGAAGCCATAATGATCTCCCCCCTCGCAGGATTTCCTCTCTTTTGTGAAAAAGTACTTCTTTGGATCCATGTTGGGTTTGCACACATGAAGACTTAACTTCCCTTCTCAGCCACAGTACGTGGATATCATTATCATTATTTCTGCACACATCCCCCTCAGCCGTCCCTGCCTACTCTCTCCATAGGTAATTGTTCCAGTACATCATGGTTCTGGAAAATGTATTGTGTTTTGCTGTATGCAATTTTCTTTTCCCATTTTAAAAAGAGACTATTATGTAGAACAGTTTTAGAGTTACAGAGAAATTGGAAGTAGCACATGGAGTCCTACCCCATGCCCAGCTCCCTCTATTATTACCATCTTATTATATGGCACACTTGTTACAATTAATGAACCAATATCCACACATTATTATTAGCACAAATCCACGTTCTGTTCAGATTTGTTCTTAACGACTGTCCTTTCTTCTAGAATCCCTTCTGGGATATCACATTGCATTTAATTGTTATGTCTCATTAGGTCAATTTTGGTGGTGATGGTTTCTCAGAACTGTATGCAGTTTTAATTCACTTAAAATGCACCGTATTGCACAGCTCATTCTGCTTCTTATTTTTCTCTCAGTGCTAGAATCTTCGGTCCCTTCCACATACGTATCCCACCTAATGGGCTGCCAGTTTGTGGCCACCACACTTCACCTTGTCATTGCTCTCACTGTGGGCCACCCCAGCAAGATGGAGAATGAATTGCTCACTCCTTCAGGGCCAGTGTTCCATAACCCTTCTGACCTCTCTTCCTTCTTCTCCCCACATCTTGGTGCCAAACAGTGGTGGGAGAGTCATTCATGGAGCCTGTGAGTTTCTGAACAACTTTATGTTAAGGTGAGCCTTAGACTCCAGGCAGAAGTTCGGAATGGGTAATGAAGGGCCTTGCCCGATGGCAGCTGGTGGCGGTTTAAAGACCAGGTGCAGCATTTCTACAAGTTGCTCATTAAAATGATTCATTTGGCCTTCTAGCAAAACTTTGCATTCATTGAATTGTGAATATGGTAGTATTCACTTCTGACCTTCTCTGGGCAAGCTTTGGAGGAATGTTTTTTTTTTCACATTAAATTTATTTTTATTTTTTTAACAAATCTAGACCCATGTTTCCCCCATTCCCCCACCCCACCAAAGCTCATGCATTCTGCCAAACACACTTTTCATCTCTTTCTCAGTCTTTCTCAATATTCTCCATGAGGAAGTTGACTGTTTTGAGCAGAAGAGAATGTTTTTGATATATGCTTACCAGTTGGTATGTCATCTTTCTGTTTTGTGTGCATTGACCTTGTCTATGCAAATCCACTTATAGGCAATTCAGAACCATATTGGTGTCTAGGGGCATACTACCCTGAACATGCCCAATCTCCTTGAAACGTTACGAAAGGACTATCTGATAGTTGGCCCATATGCTTCTTATGTTTGGCCTGTTGATGAGAAGTTCATTTAGAGATATCGCCGGAGATGCTTTGGCTTGAAGAGATGCTTGTACTTTCATTCCCAATTCATACAATTGAAGGCCACCTCTTCAGAGCTGGACATCTCTTCTAAATGGGAGGCCGAGGGCAGCAATCCAGGAATGTGCCCAGCCATGAGCCTCCAGAGTGACTTTCCTCTAGTCCTGATGGGGCTGTGGAATGAACGGGATCAGGCATCCGTCTAGGCCCTCCTCCCAACCCTCCTCCCTCTAACCAAAATGTCACCAGGACAGAGGTGGAGACTCAGATGTGTGTGTTGTCACCAGAGTCATTCGTGGGGATGGGAGTTTCTGAGCCAGGTGCAATGCAATGCAGTCGGGGGGCTGGGAGACACCTTGGGGCAAGGTTGCACCTGCAAGCTCTAAAATCTCATACCCTGTGCAGGTCCGTCTATGAAACTGGAGTGAAGGAGAAGGTATCACGGGGAGGCCAGTTAGCTTTCCTGGGGCTGAGGCACCAGAGGACTGACAGCAGATGTCGACATAATTGGGCATGTTCTGACGTCTTCAACAGCCCCATGAGCCGTTTTTGGCAGAGTCATGCACAGAGTGGGTAGTGTGCCAGCTGGGAGGTCCCAGAGGTCCCAGCTTCCTTCGAGAAGTCGAACTCTCCTCTCTTATGTGACATTAGGTGGAAATGAAGATGGAACCAAAATCCTTCTCTCTGTATGGAGAGGAGACTCCTTGCTTGAGCCCTAGGATGGTTACCTAGCATAACACTCCGTAGGCCTGAGTATCTGATAGCTGACCCTGTGTGACTGCACTCACACTCAGTCAAAGGGATAAGAGGGAACATCTGGGGAATGTGACATCATGACCTCTCATTGGGGAGCCTTAGGGGACAGGATGAAAGACCAGGGAACTGGACTATCTCTTCACGTTCTTAAAACCAGTGACCATCATTTATTGACAGTTTGCACCTCCTTTTGGGACTTAAAAAAACCTGAATAAACGGCTAATGGAACCACCTGTTCCTTTGGGAGGAGTTGGGGTGATTTGGGGAAATTCTTGGTTGGATCTGTGGTTTTATGGAAGGAAACTGTCATATAATGATTGCTTTTGATGGGCACTTAGTCTTCAAGACCAGGACATTCTGAGAGGCCGAGTGACCTGGCTGAGGGAACACAGTTCCTTAGTGCTCAAGCTGGAGTCTGAACCTCATCTAGGCCTCAGACTTCTTAGGATCTTTGTCATCCCAGGAAGAATTGCTGAAGATGCTCTAGGAGTTTCCTACTCTCAAACTCCCTAGAATTCACAGAGGTCCCTACAGGGGTCAAGAGTTTTTTTTTCTCCAAATAAGAGAGAGCCTTGCCCTTCCTTTCCAGCAGGAATGTGTGTTAATATTGTTGCAGAGCATTAGGCCCCAGACCCTGGGACTTTTGTTTTCTGGAGCAGCAGGCCACCTGGGTGATCATGTCTCCCAGTGTTTTATAGTCTGTAGCTTCCCAGGAAGGATGCGGGGACTTCCCATCATCGTCCCCATTCTTCTGTAGCTCACATCAAGCCAGCTTCTCCTCCCAGGATCCCCAGATCTCGCTTTGTTTCTTCTTTGCTAGAGGAAACTATGACTTTGAATCCTTAGCAAGATCTTTCTGTTTGGTTTCCCAGGGACACAGCGTCCCACAGAGTCTTCCTAGCCATTGCTCTCTGCCTGAGGTGTCCACGGAGCGGCTGTTGGCACTGTCGTGGGCATGGTAATGTGTTTCCGTGGGAACAGGCTCTTCAGAGTCTCATTGACTCCATTAAGAAACAAGACTTTTCCTTCCTTAGGAGATAGTAGGGTGTGTGTTCCTAGGAAGCGCTGGACCAGTGCAGGGATGTCCTGATGTCAGGAGACTCAGGACTAGCGATGCCCAGGCCACATAGCTCTATGGCGTGCCTTCTGTGCCCAGCAAGAGTGGGAAGATTTCACTTGATCTGGGAGCTACTTCTTCCCAACTTGCCACCCCCACCCCACAGCAACATGCCGGAGCTTTGAGCTGCTCAGCCGCCTCTTTTCCACCCTGAGGGAGCTTCAGGGACACAATAAGACAGCCCAGCATCTAGCTCTCGGGACCACGCAGGTGAGAGCAGAGTCAAAGAAGAGCAAGTGGGATCAAATCTCAGTGGGCAGGTCTGAGGCGGCCTGGGTTGGAGTCCCAGGGGGCAGGAAGGAAAGGATGAAGCTCCACCCCCGAGTATCTATTTCCTTTTCCAAAGAGTTTATGATGGGGAAACAAAAGCAAGATCAAAACCGGGCCTTTAGTCTTCTCATTCGGTGGTCACCTTAGCAACCTCACTGAGGCAGACAGAATAGCAATTGTTCTCTTCCCATGGGACAGGGGGCATGAATTGCCTTTCTCTGCTGTTGAGTGCCAGGGCTGGGCCCTGGTTCTTAGTCTCCCAATCCCTTCATCCTCCGGATTTGAACAAGAATGGGCACTGGGTCTATGTAGAGCAGGTAGCGTGGTCTGGCTGTGCTTTTCCAGTCTCTGAGTCTGGGTCTCTTATCTGTCAACAGGCACTTCCGGTCATCTGTTGGATCTGTCAAGGGGGCTGGATGGTGGAGTCCGGCCTTTGACACGTCATATCTATTTTAGAGTCTCAGAGGGCACAAATTACGCTCGTCCTTGCGAAGGGCTCTGGCCCTGTGTATCTAATCTTTTTGGCTGTGTGTTTTGTTTGTCTTCTCTATTACCACATGGTATGGAGGAGAGCATGGGACCAGAGAGATGATAAAGAATTTCGGTAATTTCTTTCAATGTCTTAAGAGAGGGGAGTCCAGGCAAAGATCTGGCCTGTGGGTCACTCGTCAGCTAGTGCTTCAGTCAAATCGAACGGCGACAGGGGATCTGTGCAAACACATGAGGCAGGAGGGCCGGCTTCACTCTGCCTTCCTGGAAGCTAAGTTATTCTCTTCCTGCGAGGCTGAAATCCAGCTGATTGTGCTGGCCACAGCTCGGTCACGGCCTGGCCCTGGACAATCATGTTGGCGGCCAGATCTCTTTCATCATTCCTGTTTCTTGCTCTCATTTCATCAATCTCTGTGGTCAAGAGAATTCAAGGCATGGTTGGTCCCCTTTTCCACTTGTCATTTGAAAGTGAAAGGTCACTGTCAGCCCAAGGCTGGTTGTGCTGTTGTCACAGTTGCGAAGAGACTGGCAAAGGAAAGAGCTGCGGGAACTTGTCAGATACAGCCTGTGGACCCCTTCCTCTTCTTGCTGTTCAGTTAGTGACAGGTCTCTGTGCCAGGCCCTGGGCGGGGTGACACACAGGCTAATGAGGCCTAGTTCCTGCTTTCGAGGTAAAGCAGACCTAATGAGAGAATCACAGCGTGAGATCTAGAAGCATGGAAAAGTGATGGGAATTCTTAACCTGTGTTAATGTGCTTGGCGAAGCCATCTGTCCCAGGTGACGGGGTCCAGGCTGATGTGAGCTGCGCTCCCATCCTTCTCAGAGCTCCGGGAATGCTGAGATGCTGGCGTGGACTGCGTGTGCTCAGAGTATAGCCACTTTCATTGTCGCTGTGACAGAAAACCTGATGTGAATGACTTGGGGGGAAAAGATTTGTTCTGGCGCAAGATTTTGGAGGGAGCCCTCCATGGTTATGCGGTCCATATCCTCAGGGAGAGCATCATGGTGGTGAGACTGTGTTGAGGACAGCCTCACCTCGGGGCAGACAGGCAGCCGAGAAAAAGGAATGTTGGCACTGGGCCAGCTTTCTCTTCTTTTCCCTTTCGTTCTGTCCCACTTTCTGGGTGTTGCTGCCCACCTTCAGGGTGTGTCTCCCTCCCTCCCTCCCTGCTAATCCTCTCTCATCACAGATGCACCCCTAGACATGCCTCACCAATCTTCTATGTGACTCAAAATGCAGTCAACCAGACAGTGAAGGTTCACCACTGAAGAGAGTTTAGCTGAAGTGGGTTTTGTGCCTGGCAGAGTCAAGTTTCATTGAAAGATGGGGGGATAGGGGCTGGAGAGATGGCCTAGCGGCTAAGAGTGCTGACTGCTCTTGCAGAGGACCCGGGTTCGATCCCCAGCACCCACGTGGCGGCTGAGAACCGTCTGTAACTCCAGTTCCAGGGGAATCTGACTCCCTCTTCTGACCTCCGTGGCATTGCACGACACGGGTGTACAAACCTACATGCAGACAGTACATTCATACACATAAAATAAATAAATAAAAAAAATAAAAAAAGAAAGATGGGGGATCACCTTGTCTTTAGTGTCCTTTCACTGCAAACAGGGCCTTTCCTATCATTCTTGATCTGCGTTTATCTCTTGAACTCTGGGGCCATGTGGCAGTAACAGGAATTGTCCAGTCTTAGCAATTTCATGAATGGAATTCAAGGTTAGAATCCCTAAGCTTGAATGGAAGGAGACTATATGTTTATTTTCACCAGCACTTAACTGAAATTTAGCACTTACCACAATTAAAGATCTAGACAGAGCCCTACATATTTAGAAAATTATGTGACTTGTCACCAATAGGAAGGACCCACGGGTTTGGGAGACATTATAGTCATGGTAGAAACCAACATAAGGGCTTGTGTTCATTCTCTCTTTGAAGCTGTGACATGAGTTAGGTGTGCTGAGAGGTCTGGTTATTTAATGTGTAGATGACAAGCACATCACTAATCTCACAAATTTGTTTATGCTTTAAAATGTTCATGTGTATGTTCATGTGTATGCAGTATGCAAACATGCATACATGTGTGTATGTTCATGTATATGCAGGTATGCAAACATGCATACATGTGTGTGTCCATGGAGGCCAGAGGTCAACTTGGGTGTCATTCCTCAGGAACCACATACTTTTATTTTTATTTTATGTGTATGAGTGAATTGCTTGGATGTGTGTAAGTGCACTTGTGTTATGCAATGCCCATGGAGGTTGGGAGAGGGTCTCAGATCTTCTGGAACTGGAGCTATGGTTTGTTAGCTGCTATGTGGGTGTAGGGAATCGAACCTGAGTCCTCTGTCAGAACAGCTAGTGCTGTTAACTGCCGAGCCGTCTCTGCAACCCTTCACTTTGTTTTGTTTTCAAATATTTTATTTACTTATTTTTATTTTATGCCTATGAATGTATTACCTGCATGTATGTAAGTGCACCTGTGTCATGCAATGCCCAAGGCGGTCAGAAGGGGCATCTGATGCTCTGGAACTGGAATTATGGATGGTTGTTAGTTGCCATGTGGGTTCTGGGAATTGAACCCAGGTCCTCTGTAAGAGCAGCCAGTGCTCTTAACCACTGAGCCATCTCTCCAGCCTCCCCTACCCTTCCTTGTTTTTTGAGACAGGGTCATTCACTGGAACCTGGGGCTTGCCTATTAGGGTATGCAGCCAGTCAGTTCCAGGGATCCTCCTGTCTCTACTTCCCCGGTTCTGGGATTACAAGCATGCTACCGCACTCTGGACTTTATTTGGTCATGGGATCTGAACTCAGGCGGTCATTCATGTGCTGCAGGCACTTCACTGACTAAGCCATCTCCTCCACCCCTGTTTATACTTTATGATAACCTCTTATTTGTCCCGTGCAACTGTTTTGTACATTTAGAAACACTTTGAGGAGGGGGGGGGCTGTATTTCATTGGTCTGGTTTAGGTTTCCATACTTCATAAAAGATGATGAACCCTTGAACATATTCCCTCGAACCTTAGGCGATGCTCACGAGTCTTGCCTGCCAGGTGTGAAGGAAGGCCAGGTGAGGACAGGCCCAGCTGTCCTCTGGAGACTGACAGTGGGGTCCCCAGTGACTGTCACTTAGGGGCCTTTGCATGAATGCAGCTGTCAGTGCACTGCTGCTATGCCGTCTGCTTCAGCTCGGGAAGGGATGGAGCAGAAACCTAGAACATCTGGTTCCGTCCTTGTTTTGCTCTGGCCTGCTGCTTTGTGGATCTTACTCTTCATCTGGGACAGGAGAGGGTTAGGCACGAATCCGGGGCTTCCTACCTTGCGTCTCTGACAGTACTGGTTTTCCACAACTTGGGTCGAGGTTGTCTATACTAAATGAAAGTGGATGGGCTGGAGATGTAGGTCAGCAGGAGACGACTGCCTGCTGAGCGTGCTTAAAGCCTTGAATTGGGTGCTAGCATCATAGAAGTTCAAACTAAGTAAAGACTGGTGATGTTTCCCCACTTTATTACACAAATACATCAGTACAAGTAACTTTCAGGGCTGGAAAGATGGCTCATCTGTTACGAACACTGGCTGCTCTTCCAGAGGAACTGGGTTTGATTCCCAGAACCCACATGGCAGCTAACAACCATCTGTAACCCCTGTTCTGGGGGATCTGACACCCTCTTTTGAACTCCACAGGCATGACACAGGTTCACTTACATATATCATACACATAAAATAAAAAAATATTTTTTAAAAGGAAAAAAGATAACACAGTTTTAATTGCATGCATGAGTGCGCACGCGCGTGTGTGTGCTTTGTTTAAACCTCTGGAAGCCATTATTCTTTTTTTTAAATTTATTTTTTTATTTCTGTATGTGTATGAATGTACTGTCTGCATGCAGGTTTGTGCACCCGTGTCGTGCAATGCCGCAGAGGTCAGAAGAGGGTGTCGGATTCCCCTGGAACTGGAGTTCTCCTGGAATTGGAGTTTCAGACAGTTCTCAGCTGCCATGTGGGTGCTGGGGATCGAACCCGGGTCCTCTGTAAGAGCGGTCTGCGCTCTTAACCGCTAGGCCATCTCTCCAGCCCCAGCCATTATTCTTTTTGCAGTAGAGGAGGCCAGGGAAGTGGAAAAAAGTTTCACAGAAAGACCTAGACTTGGCCAATCACATTCATTTCATAACTTAGCCTGGGTTGTGATTCTCTCTTTCATACACTATGGATTCTTCATCTGTGCTGTTCCTGAATGTTCGAATGTTGGAATTACGCATGTGAGTAATTAAAGAACACTTTAAAGAGTTTTTCAAAAAGAACCGTGCCTTTCAGATCATCTGCTGGCTCCTATGGGTCATCAAGTTTCTTTCCTGTCATGTGTGAGCCTACAGCATCCAACCATGCTTTGTGTTTGGAAGTCTGACTCTTGTTCTGGGTGTATGAGTAGTGTGTGTGTGTGTGGGGTGGTGGGTTCGGGTGGAGGGATGGATGGCCTTTCTCCAAAGGAGACAGTGGAACTGTTTATAGTCAGGTCTCCAACAACAGCCACAGCTCACTCCAAGCATTGCCACCCTTCCCTGGTCTGAGGATTGTGGGAAGGGGAGACAAGCTGACCGTTACCATGGGAATGAAGGGAGGAACAGCTGGCAGGGCTGTTGGCAGAATCGGTTCTACCGAATGGGACGGTGCCCTCTGGGGACCCCACCTCCACCCATCTATCTTGACCTGCTCAGGTGAAACAGAGGATTTGTGAATCTCTTGGGCAAGATTCAGGGGACTTGATGCCCAGAGAGTTAGGTACCCAGTCTGGGAACGCTGCTAGCTGGTGGGGCTGGGGTGGGGGTGGGGCTATGGCTTCATTCTACTGTGTCATGGGCGGTTGTTGAACCCACCAAGGACTCAAGTCTAGGCCTGGATGAGGTGTTGCTGGGGATCTGCCTTGTTGAGTTTCTACAAGGCCCCTGATTCATAGGAGTTAAGGGCTGATGGACTCTGCTCACTCACCCATAGTCGAGGGAAGCCTGAATGGTCTCATGCCTCAGAGAGGGCCTGTGGCTTTCTACAGTGTTTTAGGACCGGCCAGTCAGAAGAGGAGGATGTATATGGGAGAGTTTCCGGATCCTTTCCTGTCAGGTGCAAATACAGAAACCCCCAAAGGTTTCAGAGCAGAAACCCTGGGGCCCTCAGAGTTTGTGTGGGCCTGCCTCTGGCACGCTGTGCACACTGCCCGTGCGTGGTGCCAGTGTTGTGTGTGTTGCTATGGACTGTTCACACGATGCCCTGTAGAGGCAGGAGGACAGCCTTGGGCCATGGCCTGTGAATTGGGGCTGCTGGCTGAATGGCTAGAAGACCATCGGTTGTTCTGGGGATGACTTATGTTCTCTCCACATCTGTACTGATAGACACAGTGTGACACAGCGGGATGAACTCTGTGTGTGGACAGTGAAGGGCCTGGCTCCCTGACATCATTGGCCACACTGGCTCTGTTTCTTATCTGTAACCTGGAGGTGATGTCTTTCCTGGGTGAAACAGTTCATGAATAGAGCGTCATCAGACCCAAGCTGGCCAGCCCATTGCGCTCCCCTTTGTGCTTTCAACTTCCTGTGCGTTTCCAACTGTATGAACCGAGCTGAGCTGAGCTGAGCTCAGCTGAGCTGAGCTTCCCCATCTTCTGAAGGAACACAAATGTCTGATGGGATGTGCTGATCAGGAGACCCGTGGGGCACACGTACCGTCTAAATACTTAGCCCTGGTCCAATGTAGCAGGGACTTGGTGACTTTCTGGGGCCCGAGGGTGAGGCCTAGGCGTTCTTAGCGTCTTTCTTTTTTCTTTCCACTCATCCTTCCTCTCCAGTCCCCTAGTTCACTTTCCTTTCAGTACTGTCTAACTTTGTGTGATGGGGCAGATGCGCTGGGCCACACTGCCTTCTGCTACCAGGGCTTTGCTGATGCCTGGGGTCATGTGTATATAGTCTCTAGGATCTCATGATAAAATCCTTCTGCAGGTGACACAGGCCAGGAGCCATCCCTGCACCCTGTGCGTCTTCATGGCCTGTCTGGTAGTAGGTTCCTATATTCATCTTTTAGCTGACTACCCTTTCCATTCTGCTGGTACATCTATCCTCTTTCCTGTTTCTGGGGTCTCGGGAATATCCACCCCCATCACTCCACTGAATCCTTTGGTGGTGCAGCTGTAGCGGTGATATCGGCACCTCTGCCCCAAGAGGATGTAAGCAGCTTGTTCAGACTTCGAAGCCTCGAACGGGACATAGTACCACCTATTTTCCTTTCTTTCTTTTTGAGACAGGGTCTCCCTTTAGTCCCAGCTGGCCTGGAGCTCGCTCTGTAGACCAGGCTTCAACTCACAGAGATCCACCTGCCTCTTCCTCCTGAGTGCTAGGATTAAAGGCATGAGCCACCACCTATTTTCAGATGAGATAATGATAAATACACAGTTGAGACCCCCCCAGAATCCGGCCCTGGGCTGAGGTAAGTGCATGTAATGTCCTGCTACTCCTAGGTCTCTGAGCGCAGATGGAAAAGGTGGTCCTGGCTCCACTAGACGGGCGGCAGTGGGCTGGGAGCCGCTGGATCTCTGCAGGTACCTTTGGCTACCTAGGGGCTGTGTTTGTGGCCAGACGCAATCTGCAGCAGACCACTGAGACAGGTGGGTGGGTCTGGAATCAGCAGGCATGGGTGACAGGCACTTAGGGTTCCTGAAATATAAGGCTGAAGGCGACACTGCAGGAACTGAGGGACAGTGCCTGGGCTGTGGAGGGTTGGGGTCCTGTGGTACTCAGAGACCCCAGAGTCACAGCAAGGAAGGATAGAACAGCAGTAAGGAATGTCAGCACTCAGAGCCACCTGGAACCATCTTCCCTAGGTGTCCTGGTCATTTCTGTCCCTGGGTACTGGGAGGGATGTGAAAGAGCCAGGAGGCTCTTCTCTCAGGTGCACCTTGCTCATACATGGCCCTCCTCTTCCTTCAAGTACAGCCTCCCTCTTTCTTTCTTTCTTTCTTTCTTTCTTTCTTTCTTTCTTTCTTTCTTTCTTTCTTTCT